>CAMOHE010050503.1:0-85251 GCA_946598075.1 Artocarpus hirsutus | reverse complement strand
TCTCTCTCCTGGTACAGTCGTTTAGTACTTTGGCCTTGTCGTTTTGTACTGTTGGAGGTGTTTTTGGAGCCCACGAGGATCATCGCTATGATCAAGTTGCAGAAACAGAAAACGAACAGAGAATTTGAAACGGCGTGGCTTATCAACTCCACTGCGGAATTGAATTCAAACATGGTTGTGGAGAGAGAAACTGAGGCCAGAGAGAGAGAAGAAAGATGATGAGGGAGGACTATAGTACTCGATTTTTAAGGCTATTTATGTGGTGTGTGTTTGTGTGTGAAAGCTACACAAGTTAATGATGAAATGAATATTCTTAAATACCTTTTGATTAATCATTTAGTTATGTTGATGTGATGAATGAATATGAAAGCTTTATTTCTATATGAGGTCTATATTTTATTAGTTTTAATAAGAAGTCAATTATTGGAAAACAAAGAAGCTCACATGGAAAGAAGTGGAACCTTCTTCTCAGTTTCTCATTCTCTCCATGTAGTCAAGATCAAGCTGACTTCATCAAAGCCTTTAGTTTATCCTTTGCTTGTTCATTGATCAAGTAAATTGAAATATTGTGGGCGTTGTTGGTGTGAAAATGAAGACTTTTAGCTTGCGAAAAAAATTATGTTTACTAGAAACCTCTGGAATAGTACAAATTTTACCTAAAACACCAGCTTCACCACTTTGTTTTTTGAAATTTAAAAACTTCTTAATTTACTGTTTAAACTTTTAAAATCATCATTTTATCATCTGAACTTTCAAAGCTCTTCGTTTTGTTCTATGATCCCTCGATTTTTTGTTCAAATAAAAAAAATTAGGCTCACTTAGGGTAATAAAATGTCGTTTTTGTCTTTAAAGATGACCTATATACAAATTAGATATGTTTAATTTTATCCATTTGAATAAAAAATTAACATAAATATGCATCCTAAGAGGACCGAAAAAATAAAGACAAAAATTTAAAGAATGCCCCTATAATGGTTTGAAGATGTGTATTATTGAGAATGACCCATATACACATTACTAATGAAGTTATGAATGTTGTTTTAGAACAAATTTTCGTGATTAAGCTGCCATGTGGCACAGGACACTAGCACACAAACGTCAGCCAAAAAGCGATTGCTAATTGACCTGAATATGTTACAAATTTTTTTTTTTTTTCAATGGTGACATTTGGAATATAACTTCAGAGAGCTCTCACCTGCAACATTTGTCAGTTTAAGGGGTCCCAAAATCTTAAGCAATCCGACAGTTATAGTGGGCTGACGGCACAAGACGGGCAGAATCGAGCGAAAAGGAACTTGAGACTTTTTGATAACTATTAAAAATAAGAAAAGAAAATGGCGATATCACGAGGCTGTGAAATTTTTTTTTTCATTTTAAAAAATACAAAAAATAAAATGATTTTCCAACTATGTTTAATAATTTTTTGGGCCCAAAATATTTTAAAAACAATTCTAAAAATAGGAAAAAAAAAAGTGAACAAAAAATAAAAAGAAAAATGTTTTCATTTTTTTTCTCCCTCCCCTCAACCCAAAACACCACCCATCCTCCTCCGCGCACCCTACCTGTAACTTTAGTGACCCACCCAGCCCCTCCGCCCACTTCCTCTGCCCACCAAACCGGCGACCCACCCAACCCATCGACCCCAACATTGGCGACTACAGCATGGCTTTTTCACTATGGGAAGCTCACGATGGCGATCTGCCTCGTGGATCTTGCTAGGAAGGGGCTAGGCTGGTCAAGGTGGAGCTAGGCTGAGCTGGCCTGGATGAGGTTGGGCTCGTCGTCGTGGGGCTAGGCCATCAAGGGCGTTGGGGGCCTTCAGGGTGGGCCATTGTCTGATTATTTGTGTTAAAAACACACCACCACATATATAACTAAACACAATTTCAAAAAATTTCTTAAAACATTTTTATTTTCAAAATTTTCAAAAAAACCAAAACAAAAACACTACCAACAGACACTCTTCTTTTTTTTTTTTCCTCTAAGAAAGGTGGAAAATAGGATGGAAAGAGTAGAGAAGGGAAGATGTTCTTTTATCAGGGCCCATTTGTTCCGTTTTTAAAAACGTTATTTCCATTTCTCCAAAATATAAAAAATAGAAATGGTTTTAAAAATAAGTTTAGTTAAATTTTTAATCCAAAACAAAACAAAAGACAAATTTAAAAACATCCTAAGTAAGTCCTAAAATTGAAAAAAAAAAAAAAAACTTGTTTTCATTTTCATTTTCTCCTGTACTCTCTCCTACTCCATCGCTCTCTCTTTTAGACCCACGACCAATAATGCCATCCCTACGACCACCCCTCACCAGCGAGAGCCTCAACCCAAGCCCCTCCCTGCAACAACCATAGCTGCCTGTCACGTCCCAAAAGAGCTCTTGTTGAGAAGTAGGCAGCCCAGGATATAAGTACTGCTTTTCGGTCCCCTACCTAGCCGATGTGGGACTTTTGTCCGTTACATGCCGCACCTCTAGCAACCTTTGTCGCCCAACACCAGCCCTCCCAACAACTTTCGCAGGCCCACATCCAACGACCCTTGCCAGCCCATGCCAAGCCCCTCATCCTGAGAGTCAGATGGGTCATTTGAAATAATAGTTTTAACCATCAGTTGCAAGTATAAATAGCGTAAAACTCTCACATGTTACAAAAAAAGTTACATTATAAAGCTCTTACATGCTACAAACTAATATGGTTTCCTGGTTTAGAATCTTACCCAGAAGACCCTAGGGCATGAGTTCTTTGCCTTTGGCCTCCAGTTTATCGCACACACTGATTGCTTCATTTTCCTTCTCAGTTATGGCGAGAGAACTCCATCTGCTGACCATATCTTCCATGAGCAGACCTCTGAATGGGAAGGCTCATGGGAGGAAAAAGAAACACTTCAAAAGAGCGTAGAGTAAACTTTCTCTTGCGTGGAAGGAGATACTTTTTTGACAGTTATCTAACATTCACACAAGAGTTTTAACATTAAAAAAATTGCCAGGGGATGTTAAAAATTTAAAACTGTTAGTTACATTAAATATTCTATAAATAGCAAAAAAAATGCTCGGGGATGGCCGTTAAAAATTTAAAATTGCAAGCTAATAGGGTGTTGGACATGATGGTTAGAATGTGAGAGCTTTACATTATAATAAATTTATTTTATTTTATTTTATTTTCATATGTGAGAATTTTACATTGTTTTTAATTAAAAAATTGATTAAAACCTACTTTATCAAACATGCTACAAATTTAACATTAAAAAAAAATTTACTAGGTACACATTATATGAGAAAGTGAAACATATAACAACATTTACTTGTCATGTTCACACATTGATAGCAAAAAAATTTAAAATACTTTACAAAAAGCAAAAAATTTAACATTCAAGATTTAACTAATTACTGTATTTTTTTTAGATATATGTAAATTCATAATATAAAACGTTTATAATACAATAACGTCATATTTAAACTTCCATGATGTACGATAGTTTGTAGAATTATTTTGGTAGGGAGGTCTGGCTTGATATTCCTAAAACGGTGGTATGGTGATGGCAAAAGGGAAGGGAAAGGGAGATTTGGGTTTAGCGACGAGGAGATGGTGGGTTGGCCGTCGGGGGAGATGGTCCGTCGCCTGGTGGGTGGGTGTGTGTGGGAGGCATTACATCGGGGGTGTGGGAAGGTGTTTTTTTTTTTTTTGGTATAAATTTTAAATTAATTTATTTTTGTAAATGTTTTTAATAATTATGATTTATCTTTTAAAATATTTTTATTAAGTGCTAATACTCATTTATTAAATAAAAAATCTTTAATACTTTATTACATCAATAAATCCGTTGGACGTATAAATAGAGTTAGACGGAAGAAATAAACTGATTGGTTTTTTATAATTCAAGGGGTATTTCGACCGGTTTTACAAAATAAAATTTACTTGTTTTCTACAATTCAAAGGTATATTGACCTGTTTTACAAAGTGAAATTTGACACATAATTTGAAGGATTTATGAAAATAATTAAGTTTTTACATTGATGTTTTAACAGACTTTCCTAGCAGCCTAATTTCAAACGCGGTTATTTCAAAGTGCTTCTAGGCGAAACCAATGGATTTCTGCAGGGGCTCTAAAACCGCTTATTTCCATTGGACTGGTCAATCCAAGGCCCACGATTTCATTTTACCAAATATTCTTTTTTTTTTTTTTTTTTTTTTGAGTAACGTATATTCCTTATCCCATGCCCCCAGATCCCTCCGCCTCCGCCCATTGGAAAAATTTTAGACCTGGACCCACAAAGCCAACAAGCAAACCGGGGCTCCAAAAAGATAGCAATCTCAACCGTCCATTCATCACCAATCCCCCACGATCAACGTTCGTGATTTTCTGGCCCATGGACCCCCACGTCACGTGCCTCTCTCCACGTACTCACACTCGCCAACCTTTGAGCACCCGTTCCCTTTCTCCTCAACGGAACGAAAACAAAACACTTTCCAGTTTCCAGAAGAACAAAAAGAAAAACGCAGAGTTTATTTGATCATTTTTCATCATGGCGACGATCAAGCTCGTTAAGGCCCGTCAGATCTTCGACAGCCGTGGAAACCCAACTGTTGAAGTGAGCTTTTATTTTATCCATGTCGTTTTAAGCTTCTGTTTGTATTTTTGTGTTCTTTTTATTTTAATTTTCTCCATTGATTAGCAGTAGATGTTGTACTTATTTTTTTTAAAGAAGTATTTTTTTTTTTAAGAAAAATAGAAATGGTCTTTCATTGCATTTCTGGGCATGGAAACTCACCCCAAAAAAAATAAAAAGATTTATTTATTTTTTCATATGTTATATGTTGTGATATCTGAATGTGGGTATGATTTTAGGTTGATATTGTACTCTCTGACGGAAGCTTCTCTAGAGCTGCTGTCCCTAGCGGCGCTTCCACAGGTAAATCCATGGTGTCCTTCTTAAACCTTTTATGAATAAGCATGTTTTGGTAGGCATGACTTTCTTTATAATGCTCTGGATATGCATGATTTGGTTCTAGAATGTACAGATTTTAGGAAGAATTTCTTTATGTCTTTAGTATGATTGATTATATTATTGTTATTATTATTATTATTATTATATTTTAAAGTTGCTTTTCTTACTCCTATTTGATCGTTCATTATTTGAAGGTATCTATGAGGCCTTGGAATTAAGAGATGGAGGATCGGATTACCTTGGGAAAGGTGTACTAAAGGTACGTCATTTTGATTTTTTTAACTCATTCTCTTCTGCTAGTGAACTTTGATTAGTTGGTGTTTATTATTGTGAATTAATTTAAAATTTGAATTGTGAGTCTGATTAGCTGTGAATGCAATTAATATCTTGGTTATTGATGGACATAGCAAACGTTCACTATGATGTTCTCTATATTGTGTAATTTATTGTTAGATAGAGTTCCCATTTTTTTCCTGTGATTTTTACAAATGGTACATTAATTATTTTGTGTTGTCTCATCATCTATTTGAGTGTGTCATGTGTGGAATGAACCTCACTATGAATACAATTATTTGCCTTTTTAGGCTGTGGAGAACGTGAACACAATCATCGGACCTGCTTTGGTTGGCAAGGTATTGTCGTATATTTTCAGTTATATTATCTTGGAAATTCGACACAAGTCGATGGGGATTGATGTCTGCTGACCACTGTATTTTTTTTGCCCCTTTTATGCATTTACAGGACCCAACAGAGCAGACCAAAATTGACAATTATATGGTACAAGAACTTGATGGAACTGTTAATGAATGGGGTTGGTGCAAGCAAAAGGTATCTTGACATTTTTTTCCCTAACCTTTGGGATAATTAGAAAGTGTAGAACAAATGAAACCCGAAAAAAGAAAGAAACCTGAAGTTTTTTTTCTGTCTATTATCTCAGCTTGGAGCCAATGCTATACTAGCAGTGTCTCTTGCTGTTTGTAAAGCAGGTGCCTTGGTGAACAAGATTCCTCTGTACAAGGTATGTGTGGTTGGCATAAGAGTGAGGCCATGCTGCTTCAAGTAGTCGATGCCATGGATGTAGGTTCACCTTTTTTTTTTTTTTACCTATTACTTTGCAGCACATTGCCAATCTCGCTGGAAACAAGACCTTGGTGCTTCCTGTACCGGCATTCAACGTCATTAATGGAGGTTCCCATGCAGGCAATAAGCTGGCGATGCAGGTGATAATTGGTTTTTTAGACTTTATTCTTTTGTTACCTTGCATGGATTTATGCTAACATTCTCTGATGATTACACTTGACATCCTTATTATTTGTGGTGTATGCAGGAATTCATGATTCTCCCTGTTGGTGCATCTTCTTTCAAGGAAGCTATGAAGATGGGAGTAGAAGTCTACCACCACTTGAAGGTGTCCTCTCTCTCTTTCTCTCCCCACCTACACATTCTTATACACTTACGTATATGTATATCTATCAATGTATGCATTATCATGGTTGTATTAGTATCGTTTGCTTAGTCAAATTTTATGACAACATGATTTTATGGCTTGATATTTCTTGCTTTTCTTGACAGGCTGTGATTAAGAAGAAGTATGGACAAGATGCCACAAATGTTGGTGACGAAGGTGGCTTTGCTCCAAATATTCAGGTTTGTTCTCTTGTTATATTGTTGGCTTTTGGTGATTGAAAGCCTTTTCTTGGTTTCCCAATCCTATCATGCACTAAAATTTTATTTTAATTTTAGCGATCTATCAGAACTCTGAGAAGTTGTTAAACTTAGAATTTGGTATTGTTTGCCTGTTTCAGCGCATAGGGCTGATTGTAATGCAATGTGTTGGAGTGTCATTAAAACCTTACATCATATTTGATTTACAGGAAAACAAAGAGGGCCTTGAACTGCTGAAAACAGCCATAGCTAAAGCTGGATACACTGGAAAGGCTAGTTCTAGCATCTCCGATTCGAAGTCTATACTTTGGTACAGCTTCAAAAAGATCTGTTATCTAATCAAAAATCTGAAGAATTGCTGTGTTTTTCCGACAGGTTGTAATTGGGATGGATGTTGCTGCTTCAGAATTCTATGATCCCAAGGATAAGGCCTATGACTTGAATTTCAAGGAAGAGGTAATTAAATGCAATTGATGCAATTCTTTTTTTTCTTTCCTTTGTATATTTGGAAGTAGATCGTGCTGAAAGACAGCTTGAGAGTGAAATGAATTTTATCATTTAATGTGTTTGCTCAGCAAGCTGAATATAATCAGTCTATTCTGCTGCAGAACAATGACGGATCGCAGAAGATATCAGGAGACAGTTTGAAGAATGTTTACAAGTCATTTGTGTCCGAGTATCCTATTGTTTCCATTGAAGATCCCTTCGACCAGGATGATTGGGAGCATTATGCAAAGCTGACTTCTGAAATTGGTGAGCAAGTGCAGATTGTTGGTGATGACCTTCTTGTCACAAACCCAAAGGCAAGCTCCTATTGTTGTTACTTTTATTGATTTCATATAAAGGAAGGCATCTCGCGACATTATTAACTCTGGTTTCTACAGCGTGTGGAGAAAGCAATAAAGGAGAAGACTTGCAATGCACTACTCCTGAAGGTAACCCAACACTTGCCACTTAGACGGCACGATATGCCAAATTATCAAATCCGAAATTCTCATTACTTTTCATTTTTTTCTTTTTTTTTTTTTAATTATTAGGTGAATCAAATTGGTTCTGTAACTGAAAGCATTGAGGCTGTGAAAATGTCTAAACGTGCTGGATGGGGTGTTATGGCAAGTCACCGAAGGTAAAAACATTTTATTTTCACTGTGGCTCTCCTTTTTTTCTCAACCATGGATTCTCTTTTCCGATTTCTCTTCTTTCTTTTTTTTTTTTTCAATGCTAGTGGTGAAACCGAAGATACATTCATTGCAGACCTTTCAGTTGGGTTGGCAACAGTAAGTTCATTTTCTTGTCGGCATTGTTAAATGTTTGGTTAATTTATGCATTTTTGTATTGTCTTAAACTATTCAGAATTTGGCAGCCTTATTATCTTAAAGCTTGCTTAAAGTTTCTAATCGTCCTTCAAAAATAATGCAGGGCCAAATCAAGACTGGTGCTCCTTGCAGGTCAGAACGCCTTGCTAAATACAACCAGGTAAGCTTTTCCTTATCTTGTGCATCAGTGTATGCCTCTATTCGTTTGGTCCTCGCGTTAGTGAAACTTCTCATATGTGTGTATTTCAAGGCCTGAAACTAGTTGGCTTGTCATTATTGTATGGCAGCTTCTTAGGATTGAAGAAGAGCTTGGATTTGCGGCAACTTATGCTGGAGCAAAATTCAGGGCACCGGTTGAACCATACTGATTTTCTCCACAAGACTCGTAAAAAAAAAAAAAAAAAAAAAACAGTATTCAACAAACCTGTCTAGAGTTTGTTATTGTGAAGGTGTTTTAACTGGTTAAATGAGTGAACTCTAAATGTGAGCGAGGTCATCTGAATTTGAATTGCATCAATGCTATGCTTTTGGTTATGTTGTTTGGCTTGAGCTATGTATATTCCTTGTACTTTAAGGAATCTTATTGCTCTTGGTAGGTGCGTTTACTCAAGTTTAAAACTATCTACAAATTATGTTCTCAAAATAATCAAGCCCGGTCGTGCCTCCTGTATACCCTATATTACAATGCCCATTTATACGTGTTAATGAGATAAACTTGTGCTTGGTATATAATAATAATAATAATAATAATAATAATCCATATGGCTGAGCCAACCCGAGTTCCTCAAAAATTTCCCAGAGGATTGTTTGGTTCAATGGAATAATTTTCTATGAGCCGGCTTTTCATTTCATCTAGCCAGCATCTGGCAAAAGTAGGTGAAATTTATTTTGAACCATTAATTAGCTATCTAAAACCAAAAAGCAAACTACCATTTGTGGTTCAACATTTTAAACTCATTTTTCAAACTATGCATTTCATACAAAATATAAACAAAGTTCAAGTCATACGGTTTGAACCGTTTAACTATATGACACTCCTTAGGTTGGGTTTTATTACTATTTTTCTCATTTTGAAAAGGTTTATAAGGTGTTTAATTTTTTCAATTTCAATTAAAACTTTTGGCTGTTACAGTTAAAAAAAAAAAAAAAAGAGCTACAATTTGTAAAGCTTTTACATGATACAATATTTTTAATCAAAATTTATTTAAACCATTGGTTTAAATTAATGCTCTCAAACACCCTATTAGTCATTTAATTGAAACATATATTTCTTTTCTTTGTTTGTCCCTTCTTTTTTTTTTTGCTTTTTAATTTATTTGTTTATTTATTATTTTTATCATTGTTTGAGTGGATTTCTAAATGTCAATTCCCTCATACTTGTTCTAATGATCTTTGGTGAGATGGCTTGAGCTCCGTTGCCCTCCGTTTGCCTCCGATGTATCTGCAGAGACACTCTAAGCTTAATCAAACAACAATAGAGATATTTTGAATAGAATAAAAAAGAAGAGTTCTATTTTTGTCGTAAATTATAAGCTAAAGAGTCCCTTTTCTCTTTCTTGTAAACGAGCTATTTATATTAAGGTTATAAAAGATCTGTTGATCGTTTCATCAATCATTAAATATTTGACATGTCACATTCTCTTTTGAGATCTTAGGATTTGTATTGTTCTTCCCTTAGGAAAGGTCCAGGAAGAATCTTCTTTATTTTTTATTCTTTTTTTTGTCCTTTTTTGGAATCTGCCATCCCACATTCTCTCAGTGATTCGAAAGCGCAACAGTCCAACATGTCAATTCGTCTACAAGAACGAAAATGTTGATTTTGCCCAGGTTGTCGAGGTTTTGATTTACGGATAATGTCGTGGGTATTGTCGATGTCGCTAGATATTCTAGGAAAAAATAGACATCATAAGAAAAACTTGTAATTTTTTTCCTACAACTTTACACAATGCTAAAATAATTAATATTACTTAATTTGAACCAAGCTAATAGCATAATTTATACAATATTGACATAATATGAGAATTATATTGCTAACTATGTAAATTTACCATCATTATATATATATATGGATTATGTTTTTAATATTATTTTACATAATCATTGTAAACAAGATACAATAATATAATAAAGAACATAAAAATTACCACCAAATATAACAAAATACATGCAAACTTTAGGTGTCTTTAATATCATAAGGAGTTTCTAGCCGGTTAAAAAGTATTATATAAGTTTCAGTCTTAATGTAAACAATACATTTGTCAGGATATTATTCTTGAATAGTTATGAATGTGCCATAAGTATGTTTCTTGATCTCTTCCTATTGTTGATCCATAACTCAAATATTGTTGATTTATCTAACTTGATGAATAGTCTTTATAGAATTGTAATTAGATCTTAACACTAATTTATGATGGAGAATATACAGGTATATCAAAGAAACCATCTAGGTTTTGTACATCTAAACTCATCTCCATTTGAGAACTATAAAGAATATTATAATCATAAGAATTTTTGTTAATTTTAAAGCTCATGGAGTCAAAACTCAAGGCAACAGAATCCTCATCACTTTTATTCACTTGAACCGCATCACGTCTTCTTTATATGTTGCTTTATAATTGCCTACCTTCACCTATTGCCCTACAACCATAATCTGCATCTTACATAGCATGAGTAAATTTTTATCCTCCAAACTTAAAGGTATTTGATTGGACATTGTTCTTCCTTTTTTTTCATAGTTTCCATCATTATTATCATCACCACCACACCTTCATCGTCGTCTTTAGTGTTGTCAGAATCGTAACAAATTTATGTGATCCATGAAGAACGATAATTGGAACTGTTAGCCCAAGAATAACTATCCAAGAGAAAGGTGAATTGGATTTTAAAACTCTTTCACAATTATTAGAATTTTCTAATTTAATCAAGCAAGCAAATTAAACACTCAATAATGAATGCAAGTAACATAAACAAATATAAGTGCTTGTAAAATAGAAGGATTAAGGGAGAAAGAATACAAATGTTAATTATAAAGGCTTGGTAATATGCCTACGTCTATTATCTCCTAGCAAAGCTTGACTGGATCTCTTTCACTGTAAGGACTGTCTTTTCGACATCATCACTCCTTGAACAGCACAGGAGACTCAAAATAATAAGGGGAAATTGGTTCTGTAACTGAAAGCATCGAGGCTGTGAAAAATGTCTAAACGTGTGGGATGGGTTGTTATGGCAAGTCACTGAATGTTAAACATTTTATATTCACCGTGGCTCTCCTTTTTTCTCTCAACCATTGATTCCCTGATTCGTCAATTGTTTTTTCAATTCTAGCGGTGAAACCGAAGATACATTCATTGCTGACCTCTCTGTCGGGTTGGCAATGGCAAATTGATTTTCTTTTCGGCATTGTTAAATGTTTGTTTAATTTATGCATTTTTCTAACGCTTTTAAACTAGGGAGAATTTGCCATCCTTGTTATCTTGAAGCTTGTTTAAAATTTCTAATCCATTTTTTTAAATAACTTAGTGTTTTTAACCAAAATTGATTCAAACTACACCTCTTAAACACTTTACTAGATGTGGTACGATAAAGGGCCCAACCGAGACTGGTGCTCCTTGCAGGTTGGAACGCCTTGCTAAACACAATTATGCTAGTCTTGCGTTCTGTTGTGTATGCATCTACTTGTTTGGTACTTGCATTTCAGTAACTTCTCATGTGTGATAACGCGTCTTTTTCATGGTTTGAAACTAATTGTCTTCCATTTATTGTACGGCAGCCCCTTAGGATTGAAGAGCTTGGATCTGCGGCAATTTATGCTGGGGTAAAATTTAGGGCACCAGTTGAACATTACCGATACAGTTTTCTACAAGCCTACGTAGATTTTTTTATTTTAAAGATGTAGCTTTCCATGACCAAGCGCTGTTACTACTAGTTAGAGTTGACTCCAGAAAATTGGATTTCTTTTTTATTATTATTATTATTATTTTATTTTATGTTTATCCTTTTGATTATGCTGATGTGTACGCTATGCAATTTTTATTACTTTGATCCAGGGTAAATTATTGTTCATGGTTGATAGTACGTTTACTTGAATTTGAAACAATGACAAAATATGTCATGAAAAAATTGTCTATCTTAATTGTATTATGTTTGTTTCTACTCTGTGCTTGAAGGGGTTCACCTTATTTTTTGAAAGAACACCGTTTTGGTAAAAAAAAAACAAAAAAACAAAAAACAAAACAAACAAATCCAACACTCCAATTCCATTAAACTAGTGCCTTGATTTCCTTTCCTTGGGACCAAAAATCTTTTAATTTTCATAAAATAAAGATATCCAATTTGTGGCGATCCAAGAATTCAAATTTTGGATGTATTGAATGTAAAACCAATTATGGGTGGTTCTTGATCAGAAAGAGCGATTTCCCAAGACCAAAATTCCACCTGCTTTAAGGACTATTTCACAAGGCAACAACGTCAAAGCTCCAAATCCTTGCAAAAAAGCATTCTGCACAATCACGACAAAATTGTTACAGGCCTCGCATCCCATTCTGGAATTTTGATCTAGTAAAAGAAACCAAAAAAGAACCATTTTGATCTTTTGTCTGCCAAAACTTTCTTCAGTTCCAGGAGGAGAGTCAACGAACATCAATCAACTCAACATAAAAAATGAGCCACGAATTTGGAGGAATTTTACCACCAGCACCCTTGCTTCCATAACTGCATAAAATATTAGATTGAAAACATACTTAGAGGAGAAAAAATATATAAATCCGAAACAAGTTCAGCTAATTTGAAGGTCTCATCAAGAAGAAATTACGAGAAATGCATACCCCATTGCCGGTGGAATTGTTAGTCGTCTCTTGTCCCCAACGCGCATGCCTGAGAAATTGAACAAAAATGGGTAAAATCTGCTTCACTTGGAGATCGACAACCAAGTAAAATGAAATATAGATCCTGATAATTACCTTTAACACCAACATCCCATCCGGATATAACTTGTCCCAATCCTGTAAAAAGAAAAGTAAAAATTTTGAACACAAATAATGAAGCACATATATATAGATATATATATATATATTATCTATCATACGGAAATAATTATATACCTAGGCGAAATTTAAATGGTGCACTTCCAACGTTTGAGTCAAATATCTTTCCATTCTTCTGTAGCTTGCCAATGTAGCGGACACTAACCTGAAATCAAACAAACGATTTTCCTTTTGAATGAATGCTTAGCCTATAAACATAAGGCTTTGTCACGTAGCTCTAACTGTTGAAGCTAATTGAATCTAAATTCTTCTTCATCTAGAGATAGTGATCAGAAACTCTACTAACACGTTGTCAACCTTAAAACTTACTTGTTTTCCTGGAGAAGCTATTTTACCATCTGGTTTGCCCATTGCTAGTTCCTCAATAACCAATCCATTGGGAAAGGTTCTCACTTTGAATGGCTTTGTATCATTTTGCTTCTGCTCTGAGTCCGAAGTGGATCTTTTTTTATCTTCCCGAGCTGTAACAGTCTGATCTGCATTGGTTCCCTCTTCATTGTCCTGGTTCTTCTTATTTTTCTTTTTCTTCTTCTTTTTCTCCTCTTGTCGACTTTCGCCAGGAATTTGGTCCATTTCACCGTCAAGGATCCTGTGTGCGTATAAAAGAACTTGCTTTAAAAGAATGACGCAAGAAAAGGCCAAGCAGTTATTTTCACACATGAATGGCATTAACAAACAGAAAAAGAAGCTTATTTTGCTGTTGGATCTCAATTACTTGATGCGTCTAGCAGCGACATGACTAATTACACATGAACGCTTTAGGTCAGAAAATAATCAAGAGGGGCCTTGCAACATGCATATCCTCCATTTGAATTCCAATCCTACTCGTTAATAAGACAAACATAAGCCTGGTTGAAAGAAAATCTATACGGCCAACCCGAGTGTCTCATAAAGCTAGCTACTTAGACTGGTTCATGGGAGGGGGGAAAGCGGTATGGAAAATCTCACTTCTCATTAGCAAGCTTTCCTTCGGGCTCATCCGTCTTTGGTGAGGTCTGATTCAAGTTAGAGATCTTCAACTCCTCCGGCTGCTCTTCATCAGCGTTCTCATCCCCAACCTGTCCTTTTAGCCGCTTCTTTTTCTTTTTCTTCTTTTCCCTGGACCATTTTTGGAGCCAATTTTAGTACAGCTACTCAAATGAGTTGAACATTCAGCAAACTCCCAAGTTCACAAAATAAAAACGAGTAACAAGAGAGAGAGAAGAAACGATAAAAAAAGTGAAAAAAAAAAAGAAAGAATTGCACGGCTTTCTGAGTTGTTGATGTTATAAGCCAACAATACAAAGAAAATGTTTAACAATGAGTAAAAGTGTGTCTGAAATCGCCTTAAAAAATGGTCTGAAATGACAGGATTCTAGAAGAAAATAATCAAAAAGTTGCACAATTAGAAAATCATCCTCGACTACTGAAAATGACATGACAAACTCACTTTTCAGGATGACCCTCCAGGCCAATACTTTCAACTTTCCTTTTCAAGTTATTAACACCATCACCATCTTGTGTTTTCTTCCTCTTGGTTTTCTCCTTTTTGTCATTTGTTGATTTGACCTCTGCTTTAGCCTTCTGAACATTTGATTCGCTTTCCTGTTTGGTGGAAATTGGAAAACCGTCTTCGTCTTCACTTTCCAGAACAGGTACAGCAGTCTCTCCCCTAACAACAATTTGATTTTGAGAGTTTTTCTTGTCCTTGGAGCCATTTTCCTGATTCTTCTTCTTTTGCCATTTGGATTGACCATTTCCATTTGTAGGCTTCTCGTCATCCACTAACTCCTCAATTACAACTAGAATTTAGAAATAAAAATTAATGATTAAAAATATGAAAGCCATTATGTCCTCAGAAAACAGAATATTGCAATCCAGTAACTATGTGCCAAAGTATGTTTAGAATCTTCTGCATAAGCAAATAGTTGACACATTACAAGGACATTACAGGAGGCAAAACCAAAAGTTCACTAGTAGTTTCCTCAATGGAACAAATAAACTTATGTACTTTTCCCTCCCATTACCTTGTAATTCCCTGGTCATAAATTTATATCAAGAACATGCTAAGTTATCCAGGTAATAAGCGCACAAGCCTCAATTGACAAAAGGCACCATGAGTTACAGTACAAGAAAATAGAATCTGAGGATTTCTGCAAGTTCAAGGAAAAGAAAGTGAACATGTTAATTACCTCCACTGTTCCGGATAGGTGAGGGAGGAAACATGACAAAGCCCTCCTCCTGTTCATCATCATCATCATCATCAATAAATTCGTCATCATATTCGTCACTGGAATCATAATCAGATGACTCTGTCTCCGTATTAGCAATATCCTCTCCATACAAATCACTTTGCTATGATGTAAGAGAAAATTGAATGACTGCGAAATAAACTCACAACTAAATCAGGAAAAGTTAACATACTGAAGGACTTTCTAACTTCAGAAACTGAATCAAAAGGATACGACTCATAGTCTTCTCTAATGCCATCTCCCTCAATAGCTTCAAAATAACCAGAGAGATGGACACTTCGTGGGCCGATCACAGAGAAGGCTACCAAATCATCGTCATCAAATTCAAGATTCAACAGACATGTTTCATTCTTATTTGGCAACAAAGAGCATAGAAATATTGGACCCTTATGTCCAATGGAGCACTGAACAATGCTCCTCTCTGTCGATGAGCCCAGACCAAGAGTTGCCTGATTCACCACACAGCAAAATTAACACCCAATTTTTAATACCCAAATAAAAAATAAAAAACAAAAAAATCCTCATTCCCAGATTGCTTCAGTTCAAACATCCATCCCAGTATAAATTTAACATTTTCCAATCATAAATCTAGAATCCAATTTATTTATTCATAAGATGATTCATGAATATATTTAAATGAACAATCCAGAAAAAAAAAAGTTTTAAGTGAATCCAAGACATAATATCCCATCGATTTTATAAAACCAGAAGCGGCATTCCAGATTTAATCAAGTAATGTTTATCTTTTACTTCCGGAAAACGAGAGAGTGGATTGAGCAGCAATGGAAAGAAAGAGACTGACCTGAGTTACGTGAAGCCGTCCCTGCACATTATCGGAATGGTAAGGGTAGGGATTTCCTGGTTTCACTTCGATTCCTGCGAGTTGAAAAAGAAAATCAAAATTAGCCAAGAAAAACAAAAATACACAATAACTATAATGATCATTTCCGTGGCGAAAAGAAACCAAGGACAGAAAATGGAAGAGTAATAGAATAACATTGTTTGTTTGGAAGATAAGAAAATCAAATGGAAAAAATGGAATTGATAGTAGAAACTGACCCCAAAAACCCATTTTTCGGGTAATAGATGATGCAGAGCTCAGAGACTTGAGTTTCAAATACAAAATGCTTCCTCTTCTAAAACCCCTTGTCCCGGCTTCTGTCTCCAATCATTAAACCCTTCTCCTTTTGCCACGGAAAATTCTGAACTGTTAGCCGCTAGGGAACACGTGCCACTTCATGGCGGGATTGTGATGGCCCGACAGCATTTGTTAACTACTGGGCCTTTTTCCGAAGACCTCGGTTCTCATGATCCATCACTAGCAGCCTAGCTCATGGCCCAAACTTCACCTAGGCCCTGCTTACTCAATATTTGTTGTTAACGGAATTTGGGCCGGCTTTCGAAAGCTTTGTTTTTTTTTTTTTAGAAAAAATTATAATACGTGTCTAAATTATTATTATAAAATTAAAATTTAACACAATATTTAAAATATCTTTAAAATATCTTTAATAAAATAATAATTATCTTAATGATGTTACATATTATACTATATATTACATATAAATAATTTTAATAATATTATTATGAGACATTTATAAAATTTTTACAAATTAGAGTTATAGTTTAATTCAATAAACGTAATTAGGTTAATTGTCTTACTAACTTTTTTTTTTCGAATTTGGGGCAAAATGTTCACCTCTTTTTTAGAATCAGATGGTGTTTTATCAGTAAGGTATGCTTGCAACCTTTAAGAACCTTGAGAAACATCCAAAAAAGAAAGCAAAAATCAACTTTCAAATTTATGTTTTTGATTTGCACGGCACAAATAACTTAATCAAATATCAAAAAAGAAGAACTCGTTTATTTCGAGAACTCTTTGGATTTTTTGAACTCAAATTTAGATTCGAGTGATAAGGATTCTTTGGATATATGTGTGTTTCCTCTAAAATTTAAATCTTTTGAGTATTAAAAATCTAAGTTTTCAGAGTTCTGACTCCTCTTTAAACTTTTAGTACTCGGATATCTCTGTTACAGTAAAAAATAAAATTTTCTATCTTATATTTGAAGAAAAATCATAACTTCTTCATTTGTTATCCAATTGAAATGATTCTTTTTTCATTGTGTTCATAGTGAAGAGAAGAATCAATTAAGATCCATATTGCATATTTTTTCAGATCATTAACATTAAGATTTTATTAGATTTGTTGATAAATAAAAAACTATTTTTATCGCCTCTCCAAACACAAATTTTAATTTTATTCCATACTCAGATTAAGACTTAAATGCACATCCAAACGTCAATTTGGATAATAATTCAAATCAATAACTTAAATTCTAATTTAAATTACACTAATTCAAATTAAATCACTAATTCAAATCCATTTACCAAATGGACCCAAAAAAACTTGACATGCCACTTAATTCTCTCGATAGTTATAGTTTTATGCTTTGAATCAATATTAGACAAGATGCACAAATAACTTACAAGTAATATTCATGTTTTGCCGGGATATAATAAGCAACAACATGTTCATCTGCTGTAAGTACTCTTACCTTGTTTTTCCTTCTTTTGTGCCGATGACCTTCTTTTGTGTGTGTTTTTTTTTGTTTTTTGTTTTTTTTGGTTTTGAAGGGACCTTCTTTTGTGTTTAAAGTCAACTCTAGGCAATGTACAAATTGATCCCTAATTCTTGTAAGCAAGAAATGTTCATATGGTCTCAGACCTTAGTGTGGAATAAACCACAACACGATTGCATGTGCACTAATATTGGCTAATTGTCATCAAGTATTGAAGAAACACTTGAAATTTCAAAACAAAAAAGACATTCCCTTCGTTGCTATCTTTGACAGCAAGAAAAAAAATTAATTTTTTTTCAAGATTTTGAATACGAAGACAAATTAAACATGTACTATAATACATAATTATTTTTTAAATGTTGGGAGGAAGAATTTAGACAGTCGATAGCGTAGAGTGAAGGATATTTTAATTATTATAAAGCTGACTCCAGTGTTGGAATGGAATCCACCACACCCGCTGAAAATAAATACATAAATTAAATTATAGGGCACATTTGAAACACGTGTACAAATATGTATATGTAATCATCAACAATGATACACCCCAAATTGTATCAACCCACTCTCAAACTTTTATAAGGCACACGCTTTTGGATGCAAAAGTTTTAAAAATATTTTTTAACACAATTCTTAAATTTTTTTTAAATAAAAATATTTCTATTTATTTTAAAAATAATACTAAACAACTTACAGTGTTGTGTCATTGTACCATATAATATTCCAAAAAATTATTAGGTTACTTGTATACTAATATAGAGATTAATTTTAAGATATACATAAAGAAAAAGAGTGTTAAATGGTTACATCATATTCATATTTGAATTATAAAGTTGACAATTAATTGAAAATTTGATAATTTAAAATTGTATGATACTGACCACTTACGCGGATAAAAGATTAATTTTTGAGATCAAGTTTATCGATTAACATGGTGTTTGGTTGAGTGGTGGGAATATTATAAGCAGTGTAAAGCTCTCACATGTTACAGTAATAATAAAAGAAATTACTACAGTATAAAACTCTTATATACTACAATAAAAATAATTCTAACTAACGGTTACTACCATTTTTTAAACACCTCTAAAAAATGTAAATATACAAATGAGTATATTAGTCCAGCCGACTCCTGCACTACTAACTACCAACTAGCCAAAAAAAATCATTTTTTTTCAATTTTACCAAAAAAATAAAGTAAAAATAAATTGTGGCTTTTGCCAATTGCATTACGAGGCTTATCACGAACAAACAGCAAGGTGACGACTCAACTTTATTTGAGACGACCTTTTTTTCCCCGTCTCAAGGACCTTTTGATGAATAATTGTATTTATTCCATAAGCATTCTTGATTCTTCTTTCTTCAAAGCTCTTTCCTTGCGATTTGCAAAGCACCTAGTTTGGAAGTAGAAACACAACTTATTTTTTGTTTTGCAATAAGAGAGAGAGAGAGAGAGCATGAATTCAGCAAAATAGTAGCGTTAATTTCTTCGTAGTTATTTTCATTTTGTTTTCTTTTTTTTGGGGTGGAAAAGAGACTTATTCTTTGAAATGTTTTATAATCTTGATCTCTTGTTAATTTAGGCTTATGTTTTGCCTTTAAGATTTACTATTAGAGGTTTTGGAAACTAAGTTATAACTTAAACACCGTGACATGTTAGAGTTTTATATTGTACTATATTTTTATTTTATACTGCAACGTGTAAGAGTTTTACATAATGACAGTATAAATTTTAGTATTAAAACTTTATTCTCAAACACACTCTATATATACTTTTAAAATTGGGCATCTACCATTCAAAAGGGAATAGAATTAAAGACGCATAGGTTATAGGCCAAATATTATATACAGGGTTGTTTGGCAATTATGGTTTCCACCATAATCTCAGTTATGAACAGTAAAAAGTTCTCACATGCTACAGTAACAATAAAAAAAATTGCTACAGTAAAAAGTTCTCACATGCTACAGTAAAAGTGGTTCCCACCACTCTTCCAAACACATCTACTTCTCTTCCTTTTTTTTTTTTTTTTTCCTTTTTAGGTTTTTATTTCATTTTTTCTCTTTTATTACCCAAGCATAGTAGCTCCTTTTTCTTCTAAAGAGATGTTGCATTTCGCATTATGTGTCCAAAATAGACTTTTTAGTGCAGACAATAAGAGAAACCTAAAAAATTTGCAAAAATCCTTATATGGTTGATCAATTATATATACAAATGTCATGTATCATTTAATGCAACCAGACTGGTGATGTGTTCGTAATTTGTGAGTTTGATTAGCCAACAACAGCTGCTGTTTTTCAACTATAAAAAAAAAAAAAAAATTGCTGTTTTTCTTTTCTTTCTTTTCTTTTTTCTTTCTCCCAAAGGAAAATTAGCATCATTAGAGACAAAAGAAACGGAAGCACAAAATTGGAATCTCTGCCGCCCGAATGTGAACACAGAGTTTGATACGTCCCTGTATCCAGGCTTTGAAATTCAATTGCCTTGTGATTTTGATTTTTATTTCATTCAAGCCCCCAAAACAATAGTCCTTGTTTTTATGATCCTTTAATTTACCCCCGGTGAAATAGACTTTAGACCTTATATCATGCAAAGTCTAAGGTTAGACAGCAACCATCTGCTTTAGGTGAAAGGCCCATCATCTATCAACCAAATAAAAGATACTTTTTTGACTTTTTATTACATCCACATACGTACATCTTACTTATGTATCTTTTTTGGTATCAAATCTCTACCACTTCTCAATGTATTGTACATTGGCCGTTTACATTATTCTCGTAATTCATCATGCTAAAGATTATGTGTTAGTTAAACTTGCTAATAACTAGAAAGGGACAACCCAATGACACTGCATGATTAATAAAAAGGTGAATTCTTTAGTGGTTTTGTTGTGTTTTAAACGGTCAGAATTACGTATGAGATTTGTCAGTTTTACATATATTTTAGTTTCAGTATAATTTTGACCAGATTTAAGGTATAAAAAGATGCACTGTCAATAGATATTCCTATCGTAATAAGCTTCTAATAAAAATAATTAATTGATTTAAGTGTAAACTTCAAGAAAAATATTTCCCTAACATGACAATATTAGGGAGTTGATGGCTAATTCGTAGTTGTTAAAATGTCAGCTTAGACTTCCGCCTTCAATTTGATGAAGAGAGTAAGTGTTTTTCCCCTATTCAAATCAATATCAGATTTTAACCAGTGAATTGTGAATAAAATATGTGTTTTGGTGTAAGAAAATAATTCTTAACCAATAAACTCAAATTCTATATGAGAACATCCTAGAGCAAGAATACAATTAAGCCTAGGATCTATATTATGTCAGATTATTGAGGATAAATTAACAGATAAAAATACTTGGATCCATTAGTATTGATCGAACAGCCG
Organism: Artocarpus hirsutus; assembly: GCA_946598075.1. Classification (NCBI taxonomy): domain Eukaryota; kingdom Viridiplantae; phylum Streptophyta; class Magnoliopsida; order Rosales; family Moraceae; genus Artocarpus; species Artocarpus hirsutus. The sequence continues at coordinate 64,099 of CAMOHE010050503.1, read as the reverse complement.
AACTGGTAGTTTGTGATCTTCCTCAACCAAAACGCCTCAATTCCTCAATGAGATTGTCGTCACTTTTCCTGATGGGGAGAAAAGAAACAATAACGTGTTTTGGTATATTGGGAACCATAACCAAAAAGTCTTCATATAGGGTTCGCATAATCCCCTAAATGGTATCTACTCAATTTATTCTATATCAGTTTTCATAATTAATGGGTTTTAACATTAAAATGAGATAACCAAAATTTTAACCCATATTAAATAGCTTATATAATTGATTGAGAATTATATGTTGCCCAATATAGAAAATATGATTTCCTAATAATTTTCCTAATATAGGAATCTAATTTCCTAAAAATCTCTCACTTGGGCTACATATTATTCTTAAAGCAATTATATCTCTAAATTCTTTAAACGCGTATCTATAGCTATTTACCCTTAAGCAATACTGGTCTATCTCATATGCTAGTAACGAAACTATCGCAGTTTTAGTCTCAGTATAGTCGAGACTAAACCACGATCATCACAATACTATCATACTCAATGACATAGATCAAATATGGATGAGTAGCATGGGAATTACATGTAATACGATCTCAAACATGTCTATTTTCAACTGGTCATTTTTTAGTCTTTAGTGAGATCAGTTCAAAGTCCTTAGTCTAATGCAAACATTGTATATAGAAAACATAAGCAAGCTCATATATAGAATTATAAACCATCAATCTTTATTTTGCAGAAATTGAATAATCTAGTGTCCAAAACAAAAATCATAAAACATCAAAATTTCAAGGCATCAACAGGAACAAGACCCATGCGAGCAGTGTGCTCGTGAAAGACCTTAGGTGTCAAGCCTTTGATTAATAGGTCCGCTAGCATAGACTCTGTTCTTATATGTTATATGGAAATCACTCTATTTTGAACTTTCTCCTTAACAACCAGAAATTTAATGTCAATAAATTTTGACTTTGTTGAGCTGCTGTTATTGTTGGAATATAGTACCGCTGAGTTATTGTCACAGTAAATCTTCAATGGTCTATAAATACCATCTACTAACACAACTTAGTGACAAAGTTTTGCAGCCATATCCTGTGGTTGGACGCCTCATAACAAGTGACAAACTCCACAGCCATGGTTGAAGGAGCTATCAGAGTCTACTTACCAGACTTCCATGAGATGGCTCCTCTAGCCATCATATAAATGTAACCCGATGTGGAGCGCCTGCTGTCTTGGCATCTCGCAAAATCAGAGTCAGAATACCCAATGATCTCTAAATTGTCTGATCTCCGATAGGTGAGCATGTAGTCTTTTGTTCTCCTTAGATAACGCATTACACGTTTTGCTGCCTTCCAATGTTCCCACTATAAATGCTATGTCAAGACGAATACAGACTTGAGCGTACATCAGACTCCATACTACTGATGCATAGGGAATCTTCTGCATCTCTTTTCTTTCAATGTCATTATTGAGGCACTGTTTGAGACTAAATTTGTTTCCTTTAGCTACGGACGTGTCTCCTAGTTTACTATTTTTCATGGTGAATTTACTCAGAACCTTATCGATATAGCTCTTTTACGACAACCCTAGGATACCTCGAGAACAATCTCTCAGTATCTGAATACCTAAGGCATTATCAAGGTCTTTCATCTCAAAATTACTTGTCAGAAATTTCTTGGTTTCATGCAATAAGCCTATATCGCTGCTACCGAGTATAATGTCATCGACATATAACACCAGGAGGATATATTTACTCCCACTGAACTTATGATATACACATTCATCAATGACATTTCTCTCAAAACCGTACGAGGTGATGACTTGATGGAACTTGTGATACCATTGACAGGAAGCTTGTTTAATATCATAGATGGATTTTTTTAATTTACAAACCATCGGCTTTGAATCTTCCAATACAAAGTTTTTTGGTTGTACCATATAAATCGTCTCATCAATGTCTTCATTGAGAAACGTAGTCTTGACATCCATCTGATGTAGCTCTAGATCAAAATGAGCTACTAGTGCCATTATGATTTTAAAAAAGTCTTTCAAAGATACCGGAAAGAAAGTCTCTTTATAGTTTATGCCTTCCTTTTGAGTAAAGCCTTTGGCAACTAGACATGCCTTGTATCTCTCGACATTGCCTTTTGAATCCCTCTTGGTTTTAAATATCCATTTATGATCAATGGGCTTCACACCTTCAGGCAATTCGACGAGATCCCAAACGTCATTGTCTTTCATAGACTTCAGCTCATCCTTCATGGCATCAATCCATTTCTGAGAGTTAGAACTACGCATGGCTTGGCAAAAGTTGATCGGATTATCCTCTGTTAAACCAACACCATCCTTATGTTCTTGGAGAAAAATGATATAATCATCTGGAATCGCACTTCTCCTCTCTCTAGTGGATCTCCTTAATGGCACTTCTTGAGGTTGTTGAGTTTTTTCTATAGGTGGTGCTAGAGGAGGAATTTCACTATTGTCTTGATCTAGAACAATGTCAGGAATAGGAATCTGAACATTGCTGTTTAATGCTGGAGCTGTATCTTGAACAATGATAGGTATAAAGACTTGATCACCGTCAACAACAGATTCTTCTTCAAAGACAACATTTCTTATGTTTTCTTCCCCCCCAAACTCAACATCCTCAAGGAATCTTGCATTTCCCGTCTCGAAAAAGGATCTTGTTGTGGGATTGTAAAATTTATACCCTCGAGAACATTCAACGTAACCAACAAAATAGCAGCTAACCATTCTTGAGTCCAGTTTTCTTTCATGTGGCCTGTAAGGCCGTGCCTCAGTTAAACAACCCCAAATATGCAAGTTCCTAATGCTGGGCTTCTTGCTTGTCCAAAGCTCATAGGGGGTTTTGGCAACTGCTTTGCTTGGTACTCTATTAAGGATGTAAATTGTAGTCTTTAACGCTTTTCCCCAAAGCGACTCTAGCAAAGAAGAATGACTAATCATACTCCTCAACATATCCTTAAGAGTTCGGTTTCGTCGTTCCGCAACACCATTCATGCTGGGTTTGCCCAGCATAGTGTATTGTGGAACAATTCTGCACTCATTGAGGAAAAGTGCAAAAGGTCCCAGATGTTGTTCTCCTGATCCATCATACCTGTCGTAGTATTCACCACCACGGTCAAATTTGATAGCTTTAATTTTCTTTCCAAGTTGAAGTTCAACCTCTGCTTTAAAAGACTTGAAAATGTCTAGGGATTGTGACTTCTTATGTATCAAGTATAGGTAACCATACCTAAAGTAGTCGTCTATGAATGTAACAAAATACTGCTGTCCATTCTAAGAAGCCGTAGGGAAAGGACCACATATATCAGTATGTATGAGTTCTAAGACATCTTTAGCTCTTTCGGCACCTAATTTTCTTATGTTTGTTCGTTTTCCCTTAATACACTCGATACAAACTTGAAAGTCTGTCAGATCTAAGGGTTCAAGAATTTCATCTGACACGAGTCCCTGAATTCTCTGCTTAGAGATATGACCTAAACGCTGATGCCATAAGATGGCAGAATTCTCATTTAATTTTCGCTTGTACCACGTGAACCTGTTTGTAGTAATTCATTATAGGAACTAACAACATCAAGCATGTATAGATTATCAATTAATGAACCAAAACCAATAAAATTTGAATTTTGGTAGAGACTAACTTTATTATCTCCAAACGAACAAGAAAAGCCTAATTTGTTCAAAGAAGAAATAGAAATTAAATTCTATCGAAAAGACGGTATAATATAAGTCTCAAATAAATCCAAACAAATTCTAGTTCTTAATCGTAATCTGAAAGTCCCTATAGCCTCTACCGTAACTTTATTACAGTTGCCCATAAAGATGAATCTTTCAGCATCACTTGATGGTCGGCTCCACAGACAATCCCTTCTTTACATGTGAGGCGGCGTATTTGGGACACTCCTTCTTCATGTGTCCCGGCTTCTTGCATAAGTAGCAGCTAAAATCCTCATTATGCTTCTTTAGTTTCTTTTTCTACTGAGAAGAACCTTCCGCAGTATCCTTAGCTCTTTTCTTTTTCTTGTTTTGAGAGGTTGAAGCCAAGTAAGCACTCTCAGTCTTATCCCACTGCTGCCTCTCTTCTTCTTGCACACAGTGAGATAGAAGCTCATTTAAGGACCATTTGTCCTTTTGAGTGTTATAACTCGCTTTGAATTGCCCAAAGTGTGTAGGAAGAGAGATCAAAACCAAGTGCACGAGCAGGTCCTCTGACAACTCTAACTTAAGTGACTTGAGTTTCGATGTGAGATGAGACATCTCTACGATGTATACCCTTATGTTCCCTTTGCCCTTATATTTCATCGAGACGAGTTTAGCCAAAAGGCTACTTGCCTCTAACTTTTCATTTTTGGCAAAATATTGCTCAATTTCCTCAATAAACTTCTTGGCATTCTCGCTCTTAGTAATAGAGCCCCGAAACGCTTCAAGAATGGTGCGTTTTATGATCATCAAGCACATTCGGTTGGAGCGATCCCATTTTTCAATTTTAACCTCATTAGGGTTTTTCGTAGTAGGAATGGGTCGCTTCGACCTACGTGCAAGATCCAAATCCATACAACCGAGGACTATTTCCATGGTTTCCTTCTAAATCTTGAAGTTCGTCCCATTCAACATTAGGATGTTATTGACTTAAGCAGAAACATTTGTAGCAGTAACAATTGAGGCTGAATAGAGAACAAAATAAATAAAAATTAAAAACAATAGATATATGGGCCTTTAATTAAGATACCTAGTACAACATTAATATCTAATCTTTGGACAGAGATATCAACTTGTAAGTGGTATTCTTGGCATAGTAATCAAATACTGATAATCAAGCATGTCAAAAAATAGTCTTTATTCGGACCGACTATTATTTACATGGAAAACTTAACAATTATCACATATCATTACTATAGGTGAATATGTAATTCGGCCAAACATTAACCTTCTTTTGGGTCGATTAATATTCGCATGAATCATACATACACAATTATCTTGACATTCTAAAATAAATTAATATACGCAAAAGAGGCTACTTTGATAGCATATTGTTTCAATTAATTTTTTTTAGAACATTAGACTTTTATATGGAAATGGGTCGTAAAAAAAAAAAATCAAACTTAATTTTTTTTTGTCGTTTTTTTTTTTTTTTAATAAACGACATGTTGTTTGAAGAGAAAAGAATGCAGCCATTTGTAAGAAAACGACATGTTGTTCAATTTATCCAAAAACGACGTGTCGTTTTGAACTTAAGACATCATAGCCAACCCATGTCGTTTTTCTTCAACAAAAATGACATGTCGTTTTAAACCAAACGACTGCTTCACACATAGGAAAAACGACTCATCGTTTTTGGCTGTCTTTTACCTCATGATGGGTTCTGCATGACCCGAAACGGATCCAATTGGATCTAAATTTCAGACCCGCCTTATTCTTTGTCTTCTAAACACCAAAAATAATGATTTTAATCACAAAAAACTTAGAAAATCATTAACTTAATGATTTATGACCTTAGTTTTCATCAAAAAATTGTGGAAAGCAACACCCAAAAATAAATAGACCAAGGTCCATGACATATATATATACACAACCATGTCCAGCAAAATTTAAATTGAAGTGTGTGTTTGTGCATATATATATATGCACACTAGATTTCGAATACCAAGAAAAGAAAGAAATTCAAAAAACGAAAACTTTAAGAAATCACTGAAATAGAATTTGTTAAGCTTGAAATCTTGTTTATATAACTGAAAAAGGCAACCGGATATAAATAACCAAAATTCATATAAAATGATGCATGTATGCAAACAGAAATACATATATGTAAACCGAAATGTATATATTTGCATATACCGAGAGTAACGAGTGTATATCGATAACCTATATGCATGTTCACAACTACATCGTTTAATTCATGAAACACATGTACAATAGTGCAAAACAATCCCAATAATCTAACAATGATAACCTGCTACTTATACGAATTGTAAGAAAATAATTCTTAACCAATAAACCCAAATTCTATATGAGAACATCTTAGAGCAAGAACAAAATTAAGCCTATGATCTATATCATGCTAGATTATTGAGGATAAATTAAAGGATAAAAATATCTAGATCTATTGGTATCGATCGAACAGTAGAACTGATGGTTTGTGATCTTTCTCAACTAAAACTCCTCAATTCTTCAACGGAACTGTCGTCACTTTTCCTGAAGGGAAGAAAAGAAATAATAACATGTTTTGGTATATTGGGAACTATAACCAAAAAGTCTTCATATAGGATCCCCTAAATGGTATCTATTCAATTTACTCCATATCAGTTTCTATAATTAATGGGTTTTAACATTAAAATGAGATCACTAAAATTTCACATATTAAATAGCTTATATAATTGATTGAGAATTATATGTTGCCCAATATAGAAAATATGATTTCCTAATAATTTTCCTAATATAGGAAATCTAATTTCCTAGCATTTGGTTCATTAATTTATGACTATGGATTAGACTATAAAACATAATTCATAAGAATAACATGAGCTTATCTTTGCCTAATCATTCCAGCCATATCTGCGTGATCCTTTTTGATGAACGGTGAAGAACATACTCTTGATCTATTAGTGATTCCTTTCCAAATCTCTCACTTGTTAATTATTACTTGATCTTCTAATTATGAGGAGTTAGGCTTCAAAGCTCAAACAGGCCATCTGATTATGTAAAGAGTCCCAACAAACACCTGACATTAGTTGATTATTAGGTATACGCATTTTCACCATGGAATGTGGAGTAATTGATTAACACAAATCAAAATGATCCCTAGCAACTCTTTCTAATTATTGGTAATTATAAGCGACAAAATCCCTTTAACCTTTATTTTTTTGACAGTACGAAATCCTTTTAACTTTTAAAACTTTGTTGTTCATTATTGAATAAAATATTTACAGCGATGTTAAAGGAGGCAATAAAGTATATAAATTGAAATAACATGATACAAAGTAGCCCTTTATAACTCCAACCAAATGTGACTTTTAAATGCATGGATTAAGCACGACCCAGGAGATTTATGTCCAAATTTAAGTTGCTAGTTGGATAGTTTAATGCCAAGTATCTCCCTTGGAGCATTTAAATTGTCATGAATCACATTTCCAATTATCAATCTATTATTTTATTTGAACTTTATCTCTTTTTTTTGGGTCTTCTTTTTAGGGTCTTTTTACCCTTATTTTTGGTGGGTGCTAAACTCTTTGAACTTTTGGCTTGGTACTTGTGTAAGCAAGATTTCCACCAATTTCCCATAACACATATATTTAGCTGATTATAAGAGCATATCGGATCCGTTGCTAAATTATTGTGCGAATAATATCTGAGTGTAAAAATACTCTTTAATATAATACCATTTTTAATGTTAAATTTACTATATATTAAACTTTGTAGCAAATTTTTGGCATTTGATTCTTATTAGTTGATAGATTAATTTTTTTACTTTAATAATTATAACATTCTTATTTTTGAACTATTTTAATAGTAAAAGTTTACTTTTACGAATTTTAAAGTTTAATAATTATGCTAAAAGACAAATTTGAGATCTTAAATAACATATGCATTGAAGCAACAAGTAAAATAACACATTAAATATGTTATTTTTACACTTCTTTGTGACAAATATAACACTAATATTAACATATGCGACGGAGATGGTCTGAAAAACATGTATTTAAATCATGGCAAAAATTACCCAATGAAACCATGCTGTCGGGAAGTTAAAGGACCATTGACGCCATGGCTAAAGGCAGATGAGATAATTGAGAAATAGTTAGAATCAGAAAGACGGTGATTTTTGCTTTTAATTCTCGATGCTTGTGACATCCAAATATTTGTTTACTAGTGCCTATAGTGTTTGTAAAACCTTAGTAACTTCAGTGAAAATTTGGATAAACACTTTTTTTTGGCAACAAGTTTTGAATTACAGGTTGAAATATAATATGTTTTTCAGAGAAAGAGGCAGACATACCCTATAGATTAGGAATAAAAACCTATAGCTCTAAATTTTTTTGGAAAAAAAAAAAAGTTAGTAAATCGACCAAGTTAGTTTAAATCAACATATACAATTAATTGAATTTTCAAAGTTGTCCTTGTCTGAAATGAGGTCGTCAGAGTCACGCGAGAAGAAGCATTGCAGCTGGAGTCATGTAGGGAGCAACTTCGTTGCTAGGGTTGTGTGGGGAGTAGCGCCATTGCCAAAGTCATATGGGGAGAGGTCACTGGAGTCGGGTGAGGAGCATCGTCGTTGCCGGAGTCACGCGGGGAGAGGTTGCCTGAGTCATCGTTGAGTTGGGAGAGAGAATAGGAGAAGAGAGGAGAGAAAGGAGAGATCAAGTGTGCACTAGGGTATTTTTGGGAGATGAAAAAGATGAAGGTATTTTTAAAATTTTATTTAAAAGAAAGTATGAATTTACAAAAGTTTGGTTTATAAATTAAAATCGTGAAAATTTGGCCTAATAATTGTCATTGCTATGAGTATCATTGGTATGGCCTAATAATTGGCTATGAGTATAATTAAAATTGTACATATATCTTTAAAGAAACGAGCGGTATCCCATTAAAAAACTGCACATACTTTCCTTTAAAGAAAGAAATTATTTTACATACATATTATAAATACTCATATTTGCTAAAATTATATGCTTGTGTCCTTATGACAGTAACAGATTTAAAGCCACGTGATTAGACTTTAATGAGTTTTGTGTAAATTTACTCTTAATAATGACGATGGTGGACATTTGGAGTGATTAAAGTTGATGACATAAATGCCTCTCATCATGACATTCCTGTTTTCTTGTCTTATGATAATCACTTATGGATTAAAGATGTAAACAGAAATGAAAATAGTTAAATACATACTGTATATTTTGTGTGACTTTGGTGCTTTGAGGAGTTCAACATCGATTGATTGGATAATGCATGAATTTATTGATTGTATAATATATGTTACATAGCTACATACGCTTGATATTTGTGCATATCCCTTTGAGTGTTTATATTTGTACGCACTATTTTCGCTTAAAAGTTTCATTTCAATTTAGAACGGTCGTTTGTCGGTGTTGTATTTTCTATGGTAGAAAGCTACGTGCATGTGAATTGGTGTCTTTGACCCTTTTTTCATGTTGTGAAATATGTTTTCCTCTTTTTTTTTTTTTTAAAAAGAGAAATATTTCTTTTTTCACCTTCCTCACTGTGTCTATCATTTCTCAAGCAAATAAAGCCACTTTAAAAGTAGAAAATGGAAAGTAAAATAAAAAAGAGTAAGAAACCAAAAAAAAAAAAAAAAAAGGCTTGCCTAAAAAAAAGTTGATCAGGTATGTTGTTTTCGACGTTGATAGAGCAATTTTTCTAGTCATTTGAAAAGGCCCTCGCGTTACTTTCAGAATCTAAAATTGGAATTTGTAGTGAAATATCTATTTCTTTTGTGATTGATCGCTTCCCTTCGTGATTTGCCTATCCTAGACAATTTTTAAAAAATTGCTTTGCGGGAGACTGACACACAACCACACATTTTTTAATTATTTTGATTGGTGCACAACTACATTAATTTTGTCTGTATTGTCAACAAAAACATCTACGTTTGTTTCACCATTATTTTTTTTTTTTGAATTCGTCTAATAATAATGTTTTAAACCATTTTTAAGGTTCTAACTATTTTGTTACAATATTTTCTCTTACAAAATTTATATCAAAAGTGATTCAAACCGCTTTCCTAACATATGCTAGTTAATGGTTTAGTATATGAATGAGAGTTTATGATGAAGTAGATGTTGTAGAAGGTGAGTGTACATGGCTCAAGAACACTAATTGGGTGGCCAGGAGGCAACAGACGGTCTCTTTTTTTAAGAGGTGACAATATAAACATTCTTGGCAGTAACTTGGTTCATAGTCTTGTGAGTATAAGCTGTTAAAATTCTATATATTCATAATAATTTGGTAGAACCTTAAAATAATAATACAACAGGCTTATAATCATACCATGTCAGATTATCAAGAAACTGAAGAAAGAATAAATACATGTGTCCATGATAATAGCTATCGATTCTTTTATAAAAATTATATGATGATAGATGAGTGGCTATTGTCTTTCTTAATTAAATCTTCTTAGTTTTTCAATGGGTTTTTTCTCTTTTTGATGAGGAGAGAAGAAAGTTAGAGAATGATTAGATATCTTGGGAACCATAACCTATAATGCCTTTATATACTTTTCACTAGTTTCTCATAAAACCTACTTAGATCAATATTAGGTATTTGCTTATTAAACCTATACCCTGGTAGCAACTTAGGCCTTTCTATAAATTGATTACTTAAAATAGCTTATTATAATTAAATAGTCAAATATAATTGTTATCCAATATGTTGCCCCACACCAAATTGGGAAACGTACAGGGTGTTTGGAAGGGTGGTGTGAACCGTTGGTTAGAATAATTTTTACTGTAATATGTGAGAGCTTTACAGTGTAGTAATTTTTTTTTATTATTATTGTAGCATGTGAGAGCTTTACACTGTTTATAACTGAGCTTGTGGTGGGAACTATGTAGTGAGAACTGTTGCCAAACAGCCGGGTAATTTCCCAACACAAGCCCCAATAATGCCAGGGTTTAATAGCTGTGGTAGAGTTTTCGGGTGACATTCTTTTTAACTGCTGAACATTCACGGTCTAGAATGTCTAATTGAGTGGATTAGGGTTCCTCTAGCAATGACGAATAGAATGAGCCACTGTGCTGCAATTGGTGTAAAAATCTGGAAAATCTTCGCACTCCATAAAGACGAAGAAACAATGACCTTTTTGTTCCACCAAGAGGGAGTCAAGAGCATCCTTTACTCAATCAAAATATCCATCAAAATTCTGGCGCAATGACTGAAATCACCATTTATGAAGAAGTTTATTATCAAAAAAAAAAAAAAGAAATCACCATTTAGAGTTGTTTGATCAATTTTTAATGGAGTGTCAATCAATGACGATGGAGGCAGAAATTTTCGTTAATGAGGACTAGTGACTAAAACCAAAATTTAATCAAAATAAATACATGTTAACACACTATAATTATTCCCGACCTGCTACATTCCTCTTAAGTTCTTAAAGAAAGTGGTATCTTCGATATAGGCTATAAGATCAACTTAAATCTTTAATGTGAGCTATTGTACATTATAAACCAAAAGCTCTCTGTCCGTGGTGCCAATCCCATGAGAAATTTCTGTGAGAATTCTTAGGTCTCAATATTCGTGCCCTAATTAAAGTAGGCAAACCTAAACTTTTGCGTTAGTAAGGCAATGAATGAGGACTAATAGGCTGTTTGATTTTTTTTATTGTTACTATAGTATGTGAGAGCGTTACACTGTTTGTAACTGAGAAAGTGGTGTAAACCACCGCTGCCAAATACCATGTAAAATTAGAGTTTTTGGTTGAAACTTGAGGATGCGGATCTAAAAGGGATAAAATTGTTATCTTTAGAAAGATAATTAATTTCAACGGTTTCTCTTTTGGAGTTGAGTGGAGAGTTATCTATTATGGATCCCTCCCACAATTTTGAGATTTTTTTAACTTAATTTATTTTTTGTTGGCAAAGTGTCTGTTTTTAAACGATTGTTTAATCCTTGATTATCAGAGGCAAATCAACCGCCGTGAATTTGAAAAAGAGCACAACCACTGAGTAAGACTTTTATATACTGATATTTGGAACGTGTGAATTATTCCAGAACACCAAATTTAAAACAAAAAGAAACCATTTTGGTAGCCTAGATTACACAATTTTAGCAAATTTTTTTTTAGTTTTTTTCCCTAAGGTACCCACCTTTATTCTTCGTCCAATCTTCTTTGTTGAACTAAAAAATAAATTGTAAATGATTGTTTATAATTTTTGTGATATAGAATAATGTTCATTTCTGAATGTTAAATTACATATCATGATTATATTAAAACAACAATTAAAATCCGCACTCTATTCTCTTATGAAGGTGTAAAAAAAATTTGAAAAATGTACATCAATAAAATACTTGCTTTAAAAAAAAATTTATAATCAATCATATTCTTTTTATTAAACAGTAAATTACTATTTTATCTTCCAAATTGCATTAGCCTTCTGATACTTTTTTGACGTTTCTTTTAAGGAATCTTATTTCTTTGATTAATGGGCACGTACAGTCCCCATTTTGTGAAATGGACCTTTAGGGCGACTGGTTCATGTGTAAGGCGCAAACAATGGAGCGAGCGTCTACAAGTATATTTATTTCGGATGTGTAATAAATTATTAATCCTTTGAAAATGGTAACAATTAATCTGAAGTAAATATACACATTTTCAAAGTTATTATTGAATAAATGTTCCATTACAATTGGAATCACAAGCTACTATCTTATTTTATGTGTTTAGATTGCTGTCGATAAGACATAAAAATAAGATAATAGATCTAGATTTTTACAATTAGCCGAGTAGCCAACCCCAGAGCCTTTTCTCTTCTTTTTCTTCGTCATCCTCCTGTTATTTTTGTCTCAAATTCCATTAATTATTTCCTTGTTACCTATGTTCTCCTTTCTTTTCTTTATTTTTATTTTTATTTATTTTGTTTCTATAGTGAATAAATACATGTACTCACAAAGCTTTCAATCCATAATATGTTTATAGGATGTTTGAGATAGTAATTTATATTATCAATTTGGGTTTAAGAGTTATAGCATATAAGAACTTTTACATTATAGTTTTTTACTGTAACATATGAGAGTTTTATACTGTTCATAGTTTAAATCATTAATTCATACAAATCTCCATTTTGTGAGGTTTTCTATTTTTGTTTCTCGTCTATATGGTGTTATTTGTCATTTAAAAAATGAGAAGCTTCTAAAAAGTACACTTTTGAGACCTCAAAAGTTTAAGAGGGCAGAGATCGACATTTTAGAATAACATACTCCTTTCTTTATGCAGATTTTTCATTTAAAGTTATATAGAGTTCTATTTTCCTTATGCAAATTTTCCATGGAGTTCTTTTATTAGATTATTTAAGAACAAAGTTGAAATTTAAACATTATAGTACGTGAAAGTTTTATACTATAACATAATTTTACTTTATATCATAACATGTAAGAGTTAACACTTTAACAGTTAGAATTTAGTCTCCAAACATTTTATATATTAGGTAAAAGCTTGTAATTGAAAGAAAAAATATATCTCTTCCCTAAAAAGACAAAAAAAAAAAAAAAAGAGAAAAATATACTCGAAAGTTCTTCCTAATTCCACGCCACGGGACAGAACCCTGCTTGAACCTTTTGAAAATTTATTTTTCTGTAATAATAATATATATGTTCAAACAAAAAGTTGAGAGACGAAAAAAAAAATGTCTTTTTGAAAGGTAAAATGTTTTTTGGCATGAAAAAAAAAAACAATTAGTTTTTAATTTTAAGAAACAAAAAACAACTTTTAAAATTCATTCTTCCCCGTTTTTGGCTAGAAGCTTTAAAAACAAAAGTTTCATCATGCAACTATGGAAACAATCATATGAAATTATAGCAACCATGAAAAATGCAATTGCAAAATAATTTAGCAATTATATAGACATCAATATATGAAAAACAAGGGATGGCGCCCGTTAAAAAAAGTATTTGACACTTCTACGTTTTTAAACTTCTCATACTTTATAATTTATTTTCTAAATTTTTAATTTTGATAAGTTGTTCTTTGAACTTATAAATCTTTTGTAGATTACTCTCTATTAATAGTGATTTTAGTTTTTTTTAAACTAAAATTGACATATAATTTACACATACATAGTTGATTATTGACATAAATGGTCATTTTTATTTATTTTAATCCAAATTTATTATGATTAATTATTGGGTATGATTTGGGCCTGACCCAAATCATTCAGCAAAGCCCAGCATGCAAAATTCAAATTACAATCAAAGTGAATCGAGTCCAATAGAAGTAGTGGATTCGAGTCAAAGCGTTGGCATTAGTATCTCTTGCTCATTGCTCGATCAACTAATGGCATCAATCTATTCGTTGTTTGTGGTTCGATTGCATTTTCTACACAGCTGGTTTTTGGTCAATTTACACATTACTCACTATTGCTAACTTGTTAAGTTTCAGCTCGATGGAATCGATGTACATAGCCTACTAGTTACAAAGAGATACTCTCTGAGCCACGAAAGTGAATGTGGGAAGAAGTCTGATGCTTGCATTCTATAAGAAGTTAACACGTTTCCCACTACTACAAGCACTACTATGTCAACTCCTTCCATCAGATTTAAGCCACGATCTTATGAAGTACCATAAAGGAATAGCTTCACTGATAAAAGGATATATACATAGAAACTCTGCAAAAATTACAAGTTTTTTCATTAAATCTCTCAATATTTATAATCTGTAGCAATCTATTTATCATAGTGAAGAACAGTGGATTAGCTCTCATTATAAAATGAACCACTATAAATCTCATATATGATGTCATTTACTATTATTGTATTGTCTAATTATTTATTGTTTCAATTTAACTTTTCATTCTATAATTGCTTTAATCATGTTTTTGAAAACTAAACAGATTCTAACAACGATGATTTAAGGACCCAAACTCACAAATAGCAAATATTAAATTGAGTTTTAATATATTTATATTTAATTGTACATCCAACATGTACATTAATATATTCAATTAAGTTTTTATTAAATAAAAATTTTTAAATTAACTTTATTTTAAATATAAATTGAGGTTGACCTACGAAAAAAATCGCATATTTATTTTAATAAAAAAACTAAATGAATTGAGCTGATTTGCGATGTATTTGTAAGTTCAAAAACAACCGGCTAAAATTAAAAATTCAAGACAAGTTCTGGTACAACAATAACAGATATTAAAAAAGAGGCATCTTTGCCGTTTTAGATCATTTCTTTCCTTCTCACAACAAAATATACTATTTTAGTTATTTGAGATATATATATATATATATATATATATATATATATATATATACACACACACAGACACAGACACAGACACATATCCATATGATATCAAATAGCACTTTACAAACGCTTTGCACAAATTAAAAGTCTCAACCTCAGGCACGTTTACATGAGAAAAAAATAAAAAAAGTTTCGACTCTCTCTGCTTTTGTACCTTTCTTTTCCGTTACCTTTCTCTCTCTCAAAGTCTCTTCCCTTTCTCTTCGTCGTTCATGCAGCAATGTTGAGCCAGACAATTTAACGAACGTCTTACACCACCCCCAACTCTCTCTCTCTCCCTCTCTAACACACACACTAAACTCTCTCTCTTTCTCTCTCCCCCTCTGATTTTCCGAGCAACATCGCCGTTTTCGGAGCATGCTCGTAAAACCAACTCCCCCAAATCCAAACAACCCAAGACTTCTCCGCCGCCACAGCTGCCGATATTCATTTCCCGCTAAAATAATGCACCACATGTCTTATTCTCCCTTTGCATTACTCATCTCTTGATCACCACCACCTCCAAAAACTCGAATGGCTTCAGCTAATTCCACCCCCGTCGCTGTCGGCGGCTGCGACAACCCCTTATCGGCTGAAGAGGTGGCGGCGAAGGCAGTGAACAAGCGCTACGAAGGACTCGTGACCGTCCGGACGAAGGCCATAAAGGGGAAAGGCGCTTGGTACTGGGCGCACCTCGAGCCCATTCTCATCCGCAACCCGACCACCAACCACCCCAAGGCCGTGAAGCTCAAGTGCTCCTTATGCGACGCCGTTTTCTCCGCCTCCAACCCTTCCCGCACCGCCACCGAGCACCTCAAGCGCGGCACCTGTCCCAACATCTCCTCCGTCCTCCTCCGCCCCAACAACGCCGCCAACAACAACAACATTTCCAATTCCCTCTCGCCTATCCCGCTCTCCTCCCTGCCTTCTCCGTCGTCTCAGAATCACCGCAAACGCCCCACTGCGGCGGTGACGGTGGCCACTCCGGCGACGACGACTGCTTTGGAGGTTCATTCTTTGGCGATGATCGAGTCGTCGAGGTATTGCGGTGGCGGTGGAGAGCTTGGTGGAGCCAGTCACACTGGATTATACTCCCACCATAATAATAATCACAGCCATGGCCATAGCCATAACAATCACAATCATAATCATCAACTGGTGTTGTCCGGCGGGAAAGAGGATTTGGGCGCGCTGGCGATGCTGGAGAGCAGTGTGAAGAAGCTCAAGAGTCCGAAGTCGTCGTCTCCCGGGCCGGTTCTCAGCAAGGACCAGATCGACTCGGCGATCGAGCTCCTTGCCGAATGGTTCTACGAGTCTTGCGGCTCGGTCTCGCTCTCCAGCCTCGAAAACCCTAAGTTCAGAGCCTTCCTCAACCACGTCGGCTTGCCGGCAGTTTCTCACTGCGAATTCGCCGGTCATCGGCTTGATGCTAAGTTCGACGAGGCCAAGGCCGAGTCCGAGGCCAGAATCGACGACGCCATGTTCTTTCAGGTTGCGTCCAGTGGGTGGAAAAGCAAGAGCTTCTTCTTCTGCGGCGGCGGAGGGGAAGAGAATCTGGTTAAGTTCACTGTGAATCTTCCGAACCGGACGAGCGTTTTCCACAAGGCTGTTTTCACCGGCGGACCGGTCTCGTCGAAATATGCTGAGGAGATTTTGTGGGATTCTGTTGTGGAATTATGTGGTAGTGGGAGTACTGATTCAGTTCAACGGTGTGTGGGGATAGTTGCTGACAAGTATAAAGCCAAGGCTCTGAAGAATCTGGAGATTCAGAATCACTGGATGGTGAATCTTTCGTGTCAGCTTCAGGGATTCGTCAGCTTGATCAAGGATTTCAATAGGGAGTTTCCACTCTTCCGAATCGTCACCGAGAATTGCCTAAAGGTTGTCAATTTTGTTAACACAGAGTCTCAAGTGAGGAAAGTTTTTCAAAAGTACAAGATGCAGGAGCTCGAGCGCTGCGCGGGGCTGCTTCGAGCTCCTTCGATCAAGTGCGATACGTCGAAGAATTTTGCTCTGGTTTTCGCCATGTTGGAGGACTTGCTGAGCTGCTCCCGGGTGCTACAGATGGTTGTTCTGGACGATTCGTGCAAGGCGGTTTTTGTGGAGGATCCGGTCGCGAGGGACGTCGCTAGGATGGTTCAGGGCGAGAGTTTTTGGAACGAATTGGAGGCGGTTTATTCGCTTGTAAAGATGATCAGAGGAATGGCTCAGGAGATTGAGGCTGAGAGGCCATTGGTTGGGCAATGCTTGCCTCTTTGGGAGGACTTGAGAACAAAAATTAAAGAATGGTGTGCGAAATGCAGTATAGCTCAAGAACCCGTTGAGAAAATCGTCGAACATCGGTTCCGAAAAATGTATCACCCGGCAATGGCTGCTGCCTTTATATTAGACCCTCTTAACTTGATTAGAGACACAAGTGGGAAGTACCTACCGCCGTTCAAGTGCTTAAGTCATGAACAAGAAAAGGATGTTGATAAGCTCATAACAAGGTTGGTCAGTAGAGAAGAAGCTCATATTGCTTTAATGGAGCTCATGAAGTGGAGGTCAGAAGGGCTTGATCCTCTTTATGCTCAAGCTGTACAGTTTAAACAGAGAGATCCAATGACTGGAAAGATGAAAATTGCAAACCCTCAAAGCAGTAGACTTGTGTGGGAGACTTGCTTAAGCGAGTTTAAGTCACTGGGAAAGGTTGCCATTAGGCTTATTTTCCTTCAATCAACCTCGTGCGGATTTAAGTGCAATTGGTCTTTCATGAAATGGATTTGCGTGCATAGACACTCGAGGGTAGGCCTAGATAGAGCTCAGAAGATGATATTTGTGGCAGCTCATGCTAAGCTTGAAAGACGGTATCTCTCCAACGAAGAAGAGAGAGATGCGGAGCTTTTCGCCCGCGCAGGTGTCAATCAGGATGACATGCTCAATGAGGTCTTTGCTGATGCACACTCATCGTAATGTTTTCTTTTAAACTCACGTTGATTTTCTGTAACTTTTAGGATTTTTATTGATTTTTTTTCCCACTTCATTTATCTTCTTTTTTTTTTTTTTAATTTTTTACATATAGCTAGAAATTTTGAGGAAATTATGGTTTGGAGAACGACAATGTGAAGGAATTGAACAATGTATTACTTACTAAAACAGGGTTGCTGCTGCATGGTTCAATTAATTCATTAATCTTCTGCTCAGAAATGTCTTATAGATTATTCCTTGGGTTTTAGAGGGTACCTTTGTCGACTGTTATCAACCTTAAATAGTCCAGGATTATAAAGTTGAGGGAGTTGTGAGGCTTTCCAAGAGAAATTTGTGAAATTATTATAGGTTGCTCCATGTTTAAATTTGGGGTTATCTGGTTTGAGAACTATCTTAATGCTTTATTATTTCCTTGTTAACATCAGTCAAAAACTTGTTTTGTTTTGTTCTCTGATTATGCAATTAGTAAAGTTTGCTATTTTCAGTAATAACCTTCATCTTTGTTTGGTGTGTGTGTGTCTATATATATATAATATAGTTTGCGTTTTGCCTTCTGCCTCAATGTATGTCTTGAGTTGCTTCATTGAATACTACAGTGGCTCTGTACAAGAAAAAAAGGGGAAAGAAAAATAAAAAACTAGATACTGCTTTACTCTTCTAATGAAAAGTTTTGTCACTATGGTTTTCTGGTTGAAGAATTATTATTGTCACTATTATTATAATTTCTCTATGACTGCATGGACTTAATGACACTCAGATTGGTCTTGGTACTAAGGACTGGTAACATGGTCACCTCAAAGTAAATTTTTAGGTGGTGCATGCTCAAATACACGTCAGTGTGTCCAACTTATAGAAAGGTGCTAAAGGGAGGAAATAAGAGATACAGCAAAAGAAAAAAAAAAAGTAGCTTGTGGAGCTGATATAATGATAATGGAGGTTGCTATTACTATCATTAATAAGGGTGTGATTTTTTTTTCCTACTCAATATGTTATTCGTCCGAGGAAAACACTGTAAATTGTCTATGTTATTCACATGTCAATTTCTGTGCTTCTAAATCAAAGACGGATATTTACCATTTCTGGTTACTTGAGCGCCTATCACAGATCCAAACTTTGCAGCTCCTCAAATTTTTAAAATAATTTTGAAGAATTGTATTGTCATTATTTCATAATTTAAGTTTCACTTAACCGAGACAAAAAGTGTGGCTGCTTTAGTTAAAAATTCCCATCATGGGACATCTATTTGCTCCTTTCTTTTCTTTACTTTTAGACAGATGGGAAGTCTATTATTTAACTGTGGCCCTGCTACGTGGACAATTGAGATTGTACGAAGTTTTCTGTTGGACATGATTGAGGTTAAATATGGGAGACGAATTCCCAAGAAGTAAAATTATATCCAATAGGGCTTGTCGACAAGGATAGTCAACTCTTGCTTAAGACACGCCAGTTTTGCTTCCCTGCTGTGTTTGAAGATAAGTGGATTATCATGTTGCAAAAAATTTGACATTTAGGTCGTTTCAGCTGTGTCACAGTATCCTAAGGTCTAAGAATTAGCTAGAACTAACACGTTGACGTGAAAATATTTGCGACATGCAAACTAGTACTGACAGAAGCAGAATGTCTCACTCACAACTATGACCAAAATTTTTACCTGCATGGCCTTACTATCTCAAAAAAAAAAAAAATAGTGCTACAATTGCCTAGCCCCTCTTAGTTAATAGGTGTTCTTCAAAAAGAAGAAAACAAAAGGCATAAATTGAATTCAATTCAAAGTCTGTGTACTGCCACTACAAAATATTTAGCTTAGGATATGTTTTCAGATTCCTTATTATGAGACAATAACCTGCTAGTTGAAGATTGACTATACTGCTGAGGAAAATGCTGAAATCTGTGTTAAAGATGGTGATAGAAACATAAACACGTGGCAAAACTTTGTCTTTGAAATGGAATGGAACTATATGTGTTTTTGGTTGGATGTAGAATCTGTTTAGTTGCTTTGAGAATAGACGTTGCAAAAGGACACAAAAGTGACATTGGTTTTGAATTTTTTTGGAACTCCCTTTTGTGTTGCAGAGGGTTTGGTTGAACTGGTTGGTGGATGGCAAACCAGACCTGGAGTCGAAACATGGGTCAACCTCGGAAGAAGTTGAGAAAGAATCTTTATAGCTGAAGAAGCATTCCTTGCTGATTCAATTCAGCATATCTCCTGGTGTGTCTGTTACACAAAATTTCTGCCCCAACATGAGGAAAGGATGCCCATCTCAGATTTTTCGGTTCTCATGGTCAACAGAGAGAGTGAGGTGTGGGGACCTTTCTTCTCATCACTTTCTTTCTCTGTTTTTCTAATATGGTTCCCTTGGCTTTTGTCCCATCATCGTCGGTAGCTTGTCATCTAAAACATTCCGATATTTCTAATTTTTTTACCGTCAAGCTGGACCCCTTTATAAGAAATTTTATAATTCTAACGCCGAAAATTGAAATTTTTGCAGAGTTTATCATTTAGCCTTGCTATGATTGCTACAAAGTCTTGAGCACAGCCGAAGCAAGAAGGCTTGTCGGCTTGAGGAGGCACATAAGATGGCTGAAAGAGATATTGCAACGGATTTGAACTGATTCTGCATGTACATTTCGGCGAGTAATGTTGACTAATTGTATCAGTTTGGTGGTTCTAGTGGGTGGTGGTGTAAAAGCTCTTTTGGACTTGATGTGAAAAGTGTTCGAAGCGAAAATCATACCAGTGTTGATCTAATGCGATATCTTTCTTCTCTTCAGGCTAGCAAATAGTTTTGCGGGCGAGAAAAAGGTTTTAAACGTTACATAATCTATATATGTTAGCCTATGCCTTGCGTTTTATTAATTGTTGTACAATGCAATAATTCCATACAACTCTTGAATATCTCATTTTCCTTTGCAGAATTCTAGATTGTTGGAGTGTCTAGAAAAATAAGCTTGAGACCTGGGAGTACAGTATGCGATAACTTACTGGTTGGTCATCATTTTTAATCCATGTAGCGGTGAAGAGAAAGCTCCAAGTTTGGTAAATACTATCATACTTCGTGTGGTTACACCTCTAAAGGTGATCATATAGAGTTTTCAATAACCTAAATCCAATCATATCTGCTTATAATAAGATCCCTTTAAAAAAGATAAAGTTAACTTACCCACCTTCTACAGTCTCATCTATAATAGTAGAGTGAGAAATATCAAGAGGGTATGTGGCAAAAAACGTGAAAATAAATTAGGCTTTGTATTTGAAAGTTAGTTCAAATTTTATCATTCATTTTTTTGCCTTTTTCTACTGAATTGGGTGGAGACATAGAGGATCCTGTCGGCAGGGCCAGGCAATACTGACTGCTTACCAACTCGAAAGGAAAGCGTTTTTTTTTTTCCTTTTTTTTTCACTTGTATAGTATGCCTTCATTGTTCAACCTCACTCATGTTCTTGTTAAAGAGAAAGTAGATATAATGATTAATACAGGACAAGACTCTTTTATACAAGAATCTTGACACTTTCAATGCTACCCCATGATTAGCCTTCTCTACATCAATTCCCTTTTCTTCCCACTTCATACCACTCTTGGTTGTTTTATGTATTATGAAGCCCATTACATGTATTGGTCCTGAGAACATGATTTTGAAATGAATTGGTAATATTCATTGCTACATTTGTCCTTCTTTCTGTCTTTAATTTTTTTTTTAACAGTTTCCCATTATGAGGAAACAACAACAAAATTTTTTTTCCTCATTATGTGACAATTTACTCTAATAAGTTTAGAATTTACCTTGCAAAAGCTGATAGAATTTAGCTTTAATCATTGAAATGATTCATGTGATATAGCCGTGATGGCAATAATTGGCTTGGAGTTATTTTATATATATTATCAACCTCTGATCATTTTCATACTTTCCAAAAACTTTTTTTTTTCCCTTCATGAAAAAACATGAGAGGAAAAGAGAAAGTTGACCTTCCTATACAGCTTAAAGTCCAATCTAAGCAGTCATTTAGGCTTTAGGTTGATTGTTGCAATTGAGGCCAAAATTTTTGGTTGTCAAGATTTAGCATAAAATTCTGAAGTAAAACGTTTCTTGGTAAAGAAAACATTGACTTATGGACATAGGCTATTCATGTTGCGGTGACGATAGGAATTAGCAAATAATGTTGATTGTACAGTCACTGGTATACGATCATGACCCTTTAACCTAAGTAGTGTGGTCCTTAATTTAGGCACATTATTTAGTTTATGTTTCTTCTAGATTTTGTTGGTTTGGTGCCATTTGGACACATAGTAAGAGGATCCCATGATCCACCCCAATGCCACAGGGGCCTTAATATTTTTCACTCAACCGCAAAGGGATCTGAAGATCATGGGAGAAAGAAAATGATAAAGGTCAAATGTGACTAGATTTTCACTTATATTCTTGCTAATTTCCTAGGTTTCATCCTTTAACTTCTTATTTGCTTTATTTATTATTATTTTTTTTTGCAAGCCTTGAATCCCAGCTCCAATGCAGCTGGGTTTGCAATCATTTTTAGGAAAAGGTGAGAAAATATTTATTTATATTTGTATTTATATTTTTTTTTCCTACCGAATTCATATATTTATATATTTTACATCACTTGCTGCAAATCCAAGCATTTGTCTTTTTTAGTAAAAAGTTTCCGCCAAAAAAATGTGTTCACTTTTCTGGTCACCGCACCATGAGCCCATCCAATGCATTATTTAAAGATTAATTTGCAATACAGTCACTGCTTGAGATTTCTGAGTATGTATTTTGGTTAGCTGGATGACAATATACTATTTGCATCACATGTTTTCTTCTTTTTTCAGGTGCATATTGGCCCTTTCCCTATGAACTTTGTTGAAAAAGTCATCAACCCCAGCAATTTTTTCCCACCAACCTCTTGCTTAATTGGAGAACTCTCCGTGAGTGGCCCCTCTCTAACAGATTTAAGTTAGCAAAAAGCTGATTATTTTTCTTCTTGAGAAAAAAAAAAAGGTGACAAATTTCATTACTGTACTATATACATCTCTTATCCACAGTTCCACACACACATGACACACCGCACAAATGTAATTGGTTTATCAAACATGTTCACCCATGCTGCAGTATAAAAGAAATTTCCTCTCTTCTTGTCCCTTCATTTTCTTTACCAAAAATAAAGTTTAATCTAAAGCTAAGAATTATGAAAAAGAAAAAAAAAAGAATGAAATATGTCACAATCAGAGGATTAATATTTAATTTTTAATTTCCTTTTTGACTTGTAAAAATTTAAATGGAGGATAGTGCAAATCTCTAGGCTACAAAAACTAAGTCCCAAATACAACCACCATTTACAATATTATTACTAATCTTATGCATATGTGACCTTTGTTTCAAAGATGGAGTCAAATCCATGGTGTTGTGCTTCCATTAATTGTCATACAGTTGGCCTTTGCTGTTTATTGTTTTTGTCATTAAGTTAAAAATCCCACATACAAGGATAACAAATAAGCGCTCCTCTCAAAACTCCACCATTATCTCATCTAATAGTCATGATACATTATCATTACAAAAACTTAATTATACTCGCCTAATATTCCTCAACCTTCATCATTACTTTCTGTACTACTCAAATATAGCCACCTAAACATAATATTCTACTCAATTCTGAAGCAGACAAATTCATTTATTTCAATTCTTTTTCAATTTAAGTTTTTTTTTTTCTCTCCAACAGATCCACATTTAACGGTAACGCTATTATGGAAGACGATATCTTTACAAAATTTGACTTGTGCTAGACTCATTAGGTATGCTTTTTGCTTGCTTAGTGGGGTTAATTTCCACAAAGGGCATAATGTTTTTTTTTTCAAAAAGTATGTAAGGTTTCTCTCGTAAGGTCCAGAGTCTAGTCTACACATGCCAGGCATAGTAATGTGACCTACCATACAGCTTTTTTTTTTACCAGAAAAGCAAGGCTAATAATAATTGTAAGACATTTACTATTGTCTTTAAACATAAAGGAATGCCCCACAAAGCAGTGTCTCCTTCCTACGTTATGTGCCTGCAAATTCACCAGCATATAATCTAAGGTTTTTCCTAGACATAGCATCTATGCTTACATCTATATAGTGTATCCTATGTAAAATCTTTATGCCCAACTTCTTGTTTCATATTCAATTTCGCAGGACAAAGAGCCGAACAGAATGTGGAAAAGGACTCTTACCTCACTTTGTCACATCTCTTTTGTGACAAAGGATGTGTTGGTTGGGTTGTGCTTTTTCTCAATCTCTTTGAGTTTTGACCTTGGGCAACTATTTCGTCGTTTTATGTTTCATTTTTATTTAAAGTTGTGCAAAATGTAATTGTACTTTATGGAGAACGTAGAGAGCAAGGGAGAGTATTATGATTTAATTTGGGCTGGAATAAAGGGCTTGCCTGTGGTCCAGCTGTAGTCCAGCAAGCCATGTGTCCAGGCAGTATATCCATAAAGGAGTAGCCCCAGACTCTGGGTGAATTAGAAGAACAACCGTGTAAAGAGTGTTCGTAACGTCAGTTTTATCCCATCAATAACAACTATAAATAATATAAAATAATGTAAAACTTTAAGTAGCTATATAGAAAAATAAAAAGTTACTACAGTGTAAAACTCTCACATGTTACAGTCTTAAATTTAAAACATCAGTTACAACTAAAGTTTCAAACGAAAGCTTAGTCTTATAACGACGTTTGGAAGAGTAATTTAAGCTAATAGTTTAAACTGTCAATGTAAAGCTCCCACATGCTACAGTAAAAAGCTACAGTGTAAAACTCTTACATGTTATAGCCTCAAACCTAAACTGGAGGTTTAAACTACTCTCTCAAACACCTTTTTAGATAGCTCTATCTGGAGTGCAAGTATGTTTATTCTTTGAAATTTTTTAATCAAAATAGTATAGGTAAATAAGGCCATCTCCAACGTCAGTGCTAATGCTATTACTATATTATCTGATAAAAAGTCTCAAAATAGCACATTTTGATGTGCTATTATTTTGTGTTCTAAAACAAAAAGTATTTCCAATGCTATATCAACATTTTGCATAATTATTAAACTTGAAAACTTGTGAAAGTAAACTTTTAATTTTAAAATAATTTAACAGCGATGATGTTGTAATATTTTAAAAGAAAAAGTTAATGTATCAACCAATAAGAATCAAATGTTAAATTTGTCGTACTTTGTACTTGATGACAAACTTGTCACAAAGTTCAACATATTGTAAATTTAGCATACAAATGATATTTTATTAGATTGTTTTTTACACTCTAATATCAAATTTGCTATTAACACCTTAATTTAGCATTGCATTTAAAAACAGTTCAAAAACAATGTAAAATTTAATTTACACTAGCTAAATGAGGCAGGTGAGACAGGCATTGGCCACGCCGCCCCCCCTCACTTGTTTCTCTCCAATTCGGTTTTTTTTTTTTTTCAGCTTAATTATTTTAAATCTAAAGGTGAAAATTCCCGAATAGGAAAGAAACAACTCTGCAACAATCTTCAACATTAAAATCGTGTACATTCCTTTCCTCAAGCTTATACAGCCCTGATAATGATAATAACCTAAACAACACCATAATAAAAGCAAACGGCAAATAAGCCAAATATGATGTTATAAGCAAAATAAGGAATAAGACATTAACAAGTTCTTTCTCATGCAAGAAACCTCGTTTCCAAAGATAATAAAGAGTCAAAAGACAACGGATTCAGGGTTTTCACATTCACAAGACTGAGAGTTTGAGCAAAGAAATCGAAGCACGAAGAGGAAGAGAGAAAAAGCAAGCTAGTCCGGGCTAGAGAAGGCTGAACTAGGAGCAATTGTCAAAAGAAAAAGATTGCAACAAACCTGTAAGATCGTAAAATCTTAGTGGAACATCCAATTTATTAATTGGAGAGGACTAATAGAGGTGAGGAAAGAGAAAACTGTCCAATTCTGAGAGGATTGTTGGGATAATGGGTGCATGAGAATTTGATCCACACAGTTCGTCCGCCTTCAAAACATTTAACCTACCATTGTACTGAATCACAATTAAACACTAGGGTAGTGTGATAGAACTGATATTTGATAGAAATATTAGTATCGTATGAAGTGGACGAATGAGATGAGTTCATTAATAAAAGAGAACTAAACTAGCAGTGCAGCAGCTGAATGAAAGAATGCCAGACAGCCGGCTGTAATTTTTTTTTTTTTAACCTCATAATCAAATTGACCTCTGACGAGAAAAAGAAAATAAAAGCAAGAAAATGAGTAAAAATTTGACTTCTTTCTTCCGTTACTACAATATATTTGTTTCTGATGAAAGAATGGTGTATTTCTTGGTTTGTTCGTCGTGGAAATGTACAATTTACATTTGGAATTCACGCTGCTTTGAACACAATCAATCCTTTATTGAAACGTGCAGGCACGGAATGAAAATAATTCAACGAAAAATTCCTCTAACAACTTATTCACATATCCATATACCTGTCAAGTAATCCTTTTGTTGAATACTAACATCCAAGTTAAGGAAAGTATACGACCGTATACGAAATCCGTTACTTCACAAAAGTTGCAAAATATTATTAAGCATCATTGATGTTAGCACTGCTCGCCTCCATGAGCCCGTTGCGTAACTGCTCACCGATGTCCCTCACATGACCAGGGCCATGGGGTATGAAAACAGTAGTGTTCTTTGAGGAGTTGCCAAGGTCTTTAATGGTGTCAAAGTACTGAGTGACCATGATGAGATCCATCACCTCTTTAGCTGTCGTGCCTTCCACCTTGTGAGAGAAGTTCAAGATGTTCTCTCTCAATCCATCGGTGATCGCCTGCCTCTGCCTGGCAACACCAAGACCTCCTAAGTACTTGGATTCAGCATCAGCTTCTGCTCGTTTGATTTGGAGAATCTTCTCTGCTTCTCCTTTGTATACGCTTGCAAGTTGGAGCCTTTGAGCTGTGAGACACAAGAAAGACTCATCAGTAATGTGGAAAGTCCAGTGGATAAGCTTAAAACTCTCAATCCAATCATGGCAGCCGAGTCCAAATGGTTTTATGACTTTAAAGGGGTAATATAATATCGACAAGATCTGCACATGCATGCATACACACACAAATATTCTGTGTGCGATATGTGTGTATGTGTGAGAGAGAGAGAGTAAAAGAAAGCTAGATATTTGCTCTTAAAATTATCTGGGGCTACCAATGTTGAAGTGCTGATCCTGCAATTACTGATTTTCAAACCTTCATGTTTCCGTCAAATAGTATACAAGAGAGAAACTATGTCTAGAAAAAAGACCAGCATGAGAGATCAAAATAATGACCTGCATTGATCTCGTTCATCGCCATCCGCACATGAGAATCGGGTATGATGTCAACCATTAGTATGTGTTCTATGTTATATCCATATGCCACCATAACCTGACCAACAGTTGCATAACATAATATGAAAATCGCCCGACAACTTAAAGCGTGTAACGTTTATTGAGACATGGAAAGAAGCAGGCTGCAGGGATAACAAATTTTCACTTACAAAGTCAAGAACTTGGTCTTGTTTAACTAAGAATGAAGATAAACAATCCAAATCCTAAAACCTCAATCACTAATTCCACAAAAAAATCTTCCCTAGATACTAGACCAAACAAACAGGAACTTCAATTTTCTACACAATTCATCAAATTATTCCCGAAAACTGAACTTCAATTTATACAAAAATTCATCAAACCATTAATTAAATTAAGGAAAAACTCAGATTACCTTCTCAAGTTCCTCCAAAACAGCTTTGGCAACCTCACCCTTCTGTTCAAAAAGCTCGTCCAGGGTCATCCTGGGCACCAGGGCTCGAACCACTGAAACAAAGAAACCAAGAATAAATTATTGAACTCGAACAAAGGCGAGTTCGAATTGTAGAGAAAATTACCATCAAATACATAAGCCTGAATCTGCTCTCTAGGGTTCTGCAATTCGTAATACGCATCGTCGGCATTTTGTCTAAGAACGCGATATTGAATTGAACATAACAATTGCACAAAGACGTTATCCTGCAAAATCAAAATATATAAAAAAAAACCTAATATATTCAATTTATCTTCCTTTTACATTTTAGTTTTCTCGGAAACCAAACAGAGGAGAAGTGGAGAGAAAATTAAATAGGAGACCTTGGTTTTGGTCTCGATTTTAACGTCAAGGGAGGAGATCCTGGTGGAGAGAACGGCGACGAGGCATTCACCGGCGAAAGGGTTGAAAAAGTGAAGGCCCGGCTCCGCCAACCTTGCGAAGCGGCCCCATCTCTCGACCACGCCCACGCCCGCCTGGTCCACGCACGCGCAAAGAAAACAGCACGAATTCCCCATTTCTCTCTCTACTTTCGCTCTCTAGTCCCCTCTGTGTTTTCTGTTGACGGTGATGAAGAGAAGAAGACCCGAGGCCAACAAAAAAAAAAAAAAAAAAGGGGCTGTGTTCTGCCACGTGGGACGGGGTGGGAAGAAAATTCGGTTTTTACTATTTTTGGTACTTATATTTTAAGAAAATATTACATTGACACCTATTTTTTAAAAAAATATTACAATGATGTTTTATAGTTTTTGAAAAATATTATGTGGTTTTTTGAGTCTTGGTTTTGTCACGGGAAATTTCTACCTTACACTCTATTAATTAATCCTAAATTATTTTATAAAAACTATAAAAAATAAATACAAATAATGCAAATAAATGAATAAGTACACCTATATGGTTTTTTTAAGAGAGAAAGAAGGAAATAAGCCATTATTAATTAAAAATTAACATAAATAGACTAAAAAGTTTTGATAGGTAATAAATAACCTAATTAATTTTAGATCTATATTAATTAATCAATATAATGACTAAAATACCCAACTTTAAAACCTTACCAACCCTTTTCTCTCCTGCTGTATACAAAATGCTATATATTTCTAATGTTTTTAAAGGGGTACTATTTACATATATTAAGATTGAAAAGTTTACCATTTGGTACAATTTCTCTCCTTTTTTAATGAGTTTTGTTTAGTTTTTTGTTTTGATTTTCTATTATAAGTTTGTAAAATTAATTTGGATTCATTAACGAAAGAGTAAAAAAAAAAAAATTCGTGTCAAACACATGAACTGAGGGTACCAAAATAATATTTTTGAAAACTAAAAGGCATTATTTTGATATTTTTTAGATAATGGGATACCAATGTGACGTTTCTCTAGAACATATAAGTATAAAAATGATAATATCTAGAAGAAAATTCTTCTTACTCAAATGGTTTTTTTTTTTTCCCAAGCTATGCTCTACTAGGTCTTTATTGAACTAGTTATTCAATTAAATTATATTGGATTAAGATAACTGACATGATCAATCGATATAAAATTGAATTGGAATTTCAAAGTTAAAGATCCAACTGGATTAGAGTAGATCAGATATGATTTTGGTAGGTGAAAAAAAGGTGAAATAAAAACTATGGTTTTTTCATGGGTATTTAATATTATATTAGTTTTAAAAGAATTTAAGTGAGTCATGTTAGATATATTGTATCATCTAAACATGTTCTCATAATCCAAAAAGCATTTAGATCAATTGCAAAAATGTGAAAAAATGCTTACCTCTAACCATTGCAGTCTGTTGAAGGATGGAAGTGTTTTTCTGCGTTTTTAATTTGAGTGCTCTTCCAAACCTTAATAATTTCTAATTCGATGGTATAATTTTTTAAAGTGAGATTAAAGATTTAAGGGACCCAAATAAATTTGCAATCTGTTGTGTGTGTTCTCTGTCCATCACAGAGTACGTTTTAAATATGCAAACACCATGGGCAGATACAAAACATTTTTTTAAAAATTATCATAACTGCTATTAAATAAGATTGGAATTATGGGCCACATCTAGAAACGATTATTTTTGTCTAGAAAATCCGAACATTCTCCCACTAGGCTCATATATTCCATTATTCTACATAATAAGAAACAAAATACATGAATCATAGCGATAGGTCCTCCAAATTACGAGTATTATCTTCCATGTATTATAATGCATTATGTTTCTTAAAACTAGCCCATGTTACTTAATGAATAAACCTTATGTTTATTTTAGATCTAAATATTAATGTTGTTTCTCAAATTAGATGAATGTGTACACAAGGAAACCAAGTATGAGAAAACATCACAAACAAAATTTCATTAAAAGTAATATCCGTTCTTACAACGAAAGAAAATCACATAAGGGAACCAAGTCCCATATTCTCTAGATGATCCTTAAATTTCAATGGTGGCATGCCTTTTGTCAAAGAATCTGCAATCATCAATTCCGTCTAATGTGTTCAATGACTACTGTTTTCTCTTTAACACGTTCTATTATGGCTAAATATTTAATTTCGATGTGTTTACTTCAGCTACCACTTTTGTTGTTCTTAGCCAAGAAAATTATAGCTGAATTGTGACAATATATCCTCAATGGCCTAGAAATCGAATCCACAATTCTAAGTTCGAAAATAAAACTCTTTATTCATACACTATACGAGGTAGCCTCAAAACAAGATACAAACTCAGACTCCATGGTAGAAGTGGTGTTCAAAGTTTGCTTTGTAGTTCTCCATAAAACAGCTCCTCCAGCTAAAAGGAAGACATATCCTAATGTCAACCTTCTAGTGTCAAGGCATCCAGCATAATCAGAGTTAGAATATCTAATCACTTCCAGATTCTTAATTTGTCTGTACATAAGCATATAGTCTTTGGTCCCTTGAAGATACCTCACCACCTTCTTTGCAGCTTTCCAGTGGTCCAAATCTAGATTACTTTGATATCTTCCCAACATCCTTACGGCAAATGCAATGCCAGGTCTTGTGCAAGCCTGAGCATACATCAGGCTCCCAACAACAAAAGCATATGGAATGTTTCGTATTTGTTCCCTCTCAAGATCATTCTTTGGGCACTGGTCCAAATTGAACTTATCACCCTTGACAATGAGAGCTATACTTAGTGAACAATCTTCCATCTGAAATATTTCTAAAACCTTGTTAATATAGGTCTCTTGAGACAGACCCAAAATACCTCTGATTTTGTTTCTGTGTATCTAAATGCCAATGACATAGATGCATCACCCATATCGTTCAGAGAAAAATTGTTTCACCCCGTATAGCAAACCCTTACAGTTAGTTGCAAGTAAAATGTCATCCAAATGTTGTATAAAGAAACATATTTTACTCCCATTGACCTTTTGGTATATACATTAATCTATAATGTTCTCTACAAATCCAAATGAAGAAATAACATCATGAAACTTTAAATACCACTGATGGGAGGCTTGTTTCAATTCATATATGGATTTCTTAAGCTTGCACACCAAATGCTCACCATCACTAGAGGTAAATCCTTCTGGTTGTTTTATGTAAACCTCTTCTTCTAGTTTTACATTGAGAAAGGTTGTTTTCACATCCATTTGTTTTAATTCCAAGGCAACTTGCACAACTAATGCCATAATAATGTGGAAGGAATCTTTCTTAGACACAGGAGAAAATGTCTCCTTATTTTCAACCCCTTCCCTTTGAGTAAATTCTTTAGCAACGAGTCTTACCTTATATCTTTTAATGTTGCCTAGTGAGTCTTTTTTTGGTCTTAAAGACCTATTTGCATCCAATGGCTTTAACACCATCAGGTAACTTCTAAGATCCCAGACTCCGTTAGAGGCCATAGAATCCATCTCATCTTTCATGGCATCATACTAGAGTTTTGATTCTGCACAACTCATGGCTTGTGAAAACGTTTTAGGATCATTTTCCTGAGAAACGTGTTGATCAACTAGTTGTTCAACCATTCATAGCAATTCTTGAACAGTTTGATCGTTGTATAAAAATGTTCATTTTATTTGAGAGAGATTAAAATAGAGATCGAGAATAACTTCTGGATTGTTCGAATTAGAATGAGTTTGATTTTCGATCTTGAACAAAGAGAATGAATTTTACAACTTTAATTTTTTGGATCAACCGATTGCAAAAACTAACAGTTTTTCTTGTGAAAACAAAAAGTTGCATTATTTTCGTTCTCCCAGACCGATAAAGAAAAAAATATTATATATATATATATATATAGCAGTGTCTGATTATAATGCAGTTGTCTTTTATGTAGTTAAACTTTTCAAAGATAGCTAGGACATTTGTGTGCTGATTCTTTAGCATAACCTTGCTATTATTTTCTTCTTTTGCATGTCATAAAATATTGTTTCTTATCTCATACAAAGTTGCTATAAGCATTGTTCAAATTGTTTTGAGGGCATTGTCTTGTCCCTATCTTATTTTTCCTTTGTCTTGATAAACTTGCATCGCTACAATGACAAGTGGATAACACGATCAGAATTACATGACGGTTTCTAAAGAATATATTTTCAAATCACGTGACATTTGAAAACGTGGGTGACGAATCATAAATTTAAAAAACAATAAGACGATTTTTGCTCAGATTAACATTGTGTAGTAGGTCACATTACATGATGGAGCAACATGGGACCGATGGGTGAATGAGAGCCATTTAGCTCGGATGGTTGGGTGTGTGAATATGTTTCCATTCTAATAAAATTCAGATCCTTTTTTATTTCTTTTTTATATGAAGTAGGATTTATAGGGGAAAAAAAATAAAGAGAGAGATGGGTGTGCCTCTAAATTCACAACAAGGAGCTCACGAGCAAAAGCATTATTTTATATATATATATGTACATATTTTGGAGTGATTGTGCTGTAAAAATTTAGAAACATATTAATACTTTTTTTGATGCCCGTTGTCGTTTTGGAGGTTGACATTTTGGCTTTCAATCGAAGTCGTCTTTCTGAAAGTATTGTCGTGAAAAGTGTTTGAAGGCTGTGGACTATCGACAGTATTGTCGTTTTCTACACTTGATTCAAATTTGTTGGTCGTTGTATCACAATCAATTTTAATTAACCTGTTTTATGAAGACATCCTCGTTTTTTCAATAAGCGTTGCTCTTAAGGTTTATGTCGTTTGTTGTCAGACTGTCGTTTGGATACAGTTGATGCAGTCTTGGGTCGATTGTATTTTCGAAGTTCACATTGTTTTTTAATCGATATCGTTTTCTTAGGATCCTGTCGTTTCTAATAAATTTCGTTTTACGGTTAATGTTATTAATTTCTATTGCTGTTATGTTTGTACGCTTTGTATTTTCTTGCTCTGATTGTATTAATAGACTTGATGAAGTTTGTCTTCGTCGTTATTGCTCACGAGGTCGACATTGTTTTTAAATTTATGAGCATTTTCTTTTTAATTTTATTGTTAACCTTGTGTTGAGATTATTGTCGTTTTATACCGTCGATACATTTTTTTTTTTATTGTCGTCACTTTGAAGGTTGGCACTGCTTTTTAGTCATATCTTTTTTTTTTTTTGACCATATTATTGTTTTTGCAATGAACGTCGTTTTTCAGATTAACGTTGTTTTGTTGAGATTGTCACCTTCATAGAATTGAGGCAGTTTATTGTTGTTGTCATTTTGTAGGCAATTATTCGACCGCCCACACCGAGGTTGTTACTTCATACATGTTTTGACGTTATTGTAATTTTCTAAATTGTCGTTCTGAAGATCGACAGTGCCTTACCATTGATGTCGTTTTCACAAGAGAATGTCGTTTTCCTGGTAAAATTATTTTTATTGTTATTGCCTTTTTGTTTATAATTACTTTTTTCATAAATGCAGTTTTTTGTCGTTGTCGTTGCATAGGTTCATTTTTATAGTAGTTTGTTTGGTCAAAATTGTTTGTCATTGTCCTTTTTTGATCTTTTGTGGCCCAATCAATGTCGTTTTTGTAGTTAAAATCGCTCTTTTCTCATATTTTTGTTATTTGACAATATATAGCCTTTGTGGTAGAACTTTTTGGCGTGAGATGAAAAAAAAAAAAAAGATATTATAAGCTCTTAAAATGAAACTCTCACTCTAATCTGATAGAAAAGCTTCGAAAACTTTGGCAGTTGCAATACAATGGTTATTAACAGGATGTATGGAAAAGTAGTTGGAACTGAAAATGTTATTTCGAAAACTATAACACATGAGAGGTGTTTTATACTGTAACAATTTTTTGCTTTTTTTTGTAACCGCTGAGGTTCCAATCGAGATACGAGGTTAAACTTCATTGAACTGCCAAAAGTGAGAAGTATATGTATTTTACGAAAAAATACATTCATATATTTTTAGTCAATCAGACTTTTTTGTTTTAGAATTTTCTTCTTTGTCTTTTTTATTATATTCATTTCTCATTTTCCATTTTTTCCTATTCTTTAGAGGCCAGGGTCGCTTTCTACCTTGAACGTCACGGTCAAGTCCACTCACGGGTCTTCTCTTGTCTATCGTACCCATTTAAAAGATGAGTGGCACAGCGTCTTCTGAGGCAAAGACGACGGTAACGGGAAGTGGGAACAATTCAATGCTTCAAAACTGGACCAGCAGAACAAGCACTGTTTCCAACTTCATTGACACATATGTATGTTAAATAGATAGACATAGATATAGATACAGACTATAGATCATACTATCATAATTTCAAAGCTTGAAAATTACACCGGAACTTTAATTCAGAACTATGATTCTCTAATACTATATTATAGTGTAAAGAAAGAGATCCAATTAATCCTTGTAACTCAATCACATAAAACATATTCAGAGAAGGAAAACGCTCATAACAACGCGAATATATATATATATATATATGTGTGTGTATGTGTATCAGCTCTAATCAATTAGTCTTGATCAATCCTCTGATTAATCTTTTTATGTAATTGTACCTTGACTTTGACACTAAGGTGTATTGTCGTATAGGAATTATTGGTTAGTGGAGTTGATAAATTAATTTAGTAGCTTGGAATGACATTTAATTTAATTTAGTGTTGCTCCAATTGCAATTAGTCTGTCCCTATATTGGCTATCCCGGCCGGGCCCTTTGATTAAATCCCTTCTGGAACAGGTTCATGCATGCATGCATGCATGAATCATGTCAAGGAAAATAATTCAAATAATATGGAAACGAATTGTTGTTTTTGATAGCCAATAGACGATAATTTTATCCGTTTGAACAACTTTTATAAGGAAATTACTTTCAAGCGATATACAGATATATTTTATGCACATGTATATATACTAGTGTATTGAAGTTTGTTATAAGTGCGTATACTTAGAGTTTCTTTTTTGAGTACATCATATGCTTGAAGTCCGTCCTTATTAACCAAATAATCTCAATATGCTTCTTTGCTTAATTGCAGAAGACCAAGGGATACATGGCTTCATGTTTTCGGAGATCAGTATCAGAGTTGATGTCGTGTAATTATATAAAAGTTTTAACGGTGTAGCCAAGCCAATACGTAGAATATCAGCCAGTGAAGTGATCTAGCGGTAATAGACTACTGTGGTGGATTTATGGTCAAATATTTGAATGTTGAATGAAATTCTTTTGAGGGATTTAAATGTGAATAGTTTGCACCGGCCAATATGGTATTCGATTTACAATGCCTTAGACCATGACCTCATGTGGCCTTACTGGTAGCACATTCAATGGGCAAAAATGATGCCTCTTTGTCGAGGGGTTGGACCCAATTGTTGGGGTCTTTAGCAAATTGTTAGGATTTATGTTTTGTGTTGGCATATTTGACGATATTATTCAAGAAATTTAAAAATCAAATTCAAGATGATATACACGTTTTTATCCTGCAGAATCTAGTTTATGAAGAATTCAAATTGAAGATAAGGATAAACTTTGAAGGAAAATCCTAGTTCTACTAAGGTTCAAATTCAAACATTGAAGAGGATTTTGTCTTTTTAGCTCTTTAAAAGGAAGAGATTGCATTTTGCTTTCGAGGAGATTTATTGGAGATATTTTTGAAATATAAATGCAGAAAATCGCAATAGAAAAGTCCAAATTCACTTTTAAAAAATAGGGTTAAGATCTTATCGGATGAGGTTGTATCCAAGTTGCAACACCCAGTACGACCTGGATTATAACTTCAAACTTCAAATTGTGAATTTGAGATCAAATTGAGATTTTGGGAGAAGCTCTGCATAAACCTCACTTTCCAAAGTCTTTATCACATCTAGAGAGCTTGGTTTTCAGGAAGGTTTTATGAGCAAGTCATTTTAGCATTCTTTAGGAAAAAAAAGGTGAAGTTTTCAAGAGAAAACACTCTACTTATTAAAGGTGATTATAATAACATTTTTAAACTTAGTTAATTATTCTGTAGTTCTATGTGGCACGGGGACATAGGTTTAACGACCGAACCTTCACAACATTTGCCTATGTTCTTTATTTATTTTCTATCTTTGGTAAATTTAATTAACTTGAATTTAATTAAATTTGCTAAATCTTGAAAACCGGACTTTTCACAAATATTCTTATTAGTATTTAGAGAGCTTTTTCCGTAACACTAAAGTGAATATGCTAATGTTAAAAAAAAAGTATTATAACAAGGAGGAACTTCGAAATAAGGCCATGGATTTGGAAATATATGCAAGGCCACATGATCTCATGAAAAAAAATGGGCACTCTTAATTCATATCCATTTACAAAGGTAACCCAATTAGACTTTTAATGCATATTCAACATATATGTACACACATATAAATACACATATTCTTGTACTTCCTATACTGTGTCATATATAACGTAACCGTTACATGTATTCTCTCTCTCTGTTGTGGCTTATAGTTCTAAACTTATAATAAACCGTTACACATGTACTCGATCGAACACATAAAAGCTAATTAAATTCTTTCATGCACCGATATCCTTTTATCATTCTAGATATAGTCCGTGCATGTATCATGGATTGGGAAATTCTCTATTTGGGAGCTTCGCACCATAAATAAAATATGGCTAGGTATGGTACAACATAAATGTACTGTATTGAGCACAAAAGGATAAGTTTGAACCATGCTATATATATATCTTGTCCCATTCCATAAATTTTTAATGCATGCATAAAACCCATCCGACCAACAAAATCTTTGGACCACAACTTGTTTTATAATAATTTTATGTTGTACGTTCGCCATTTCTCATAACTATATACTTCTCTATCTTCATTCACTCTTTCTTTCAAATTTCGTGTGTGTTTCGTGGAATTGGTGAAATTCACCTAATGAAATTAGAAATAAAAAATTACAAAAAATATAGAAAGACACGCGAGCTATAATTGGTGCAATTAGTGGGTTGGACCAAGTTGCTTCATTTGATCCAAGAAATTGTTGACAAATGGGGCATCTTATAATGCAAGAGAGAGAGAGAGACAACGAGACACAAAATTTAATAAATCATGTCGTTTTGTATTTTATGTGTTTACTTTGCTGGGAAGCAGCTTGATCGGATCTAGATCTCTGATAATCTTTTAGGGGGCAAAGATTAGACTTCTTATAAGCACAATGTAGCCAGCTATTTTCGTCGTACTTGATCTCAAAAACATTTTAATCAAACATGTTGTTAGCAAAAACGTAGAAATCCAACAATAACTAAACATAAAGAAACATGATGCAACTTAATATCTAAGTTGTTACAAGATTTGATTATACTCATTTTCTTATGTTAATTCTCACTTTGTGCTAAGAACTTACGGAAGTTTTTTTTTTTTTTTTTTTTGGACGCTACAAAAAGATTGTGCACTCGTTTTCCTTCATACAATTCAATGTGATATTTTTGCTTTTTCTATCAAATAATTAACTGTGATATTACATATTGGTTAAAAAAAAGTTTTGATTGTTTTTTATTATTATTTTTTAGGATCTCCACTTCTTTTTTCGCTTGATTATTCCCCCTAATTTGACATATATTATATATATTTCTTAACGTTTAATCTCATAATTTTTTTACTTAATTATTAATTAATGATACAGGTTTGTTGTGGTGCTCCTCAACTAACGTGCGGCCCTGTGTAGTTTGTCCTTTGAAAATACAATAAAACAAAAAATGATTTAACACAACGATGTTGTCTTTGACAAATTGGACAATTAAGCACAGATAATTTTTGAATTATTAATCTGCAGATAATCTTGTGGAGCCTGCACAATATCATGAATTAATCACGTTAGTATCATATAATATAACAGTACAGCTAGGCTCCTGGAAGCTCACCTCAGATTTTCTTTGTATAAATGTAAGATTAGAGATCCATTCATTAATGCATAAATTAATCGTTTAAAAAAATAATTTGTGATCATATCCTAGTTGATATTTTTTCTTTTAAATTATTGTTAACGTGGTCAAGTAGGATTGTGACAGCTTGGCCTAGTACATAGCCAAGCTCCATCCATTGCTCAAATCCTCCTATAGCTA
Organism: Artocarpus hirsutus; assembly: GCA_946598075.1. NCBI lineage: Eukaryota > Viridiplantae > Streptophyta > Magnoliopsida > Rosales > Moraceae > Artocarpus > Artocarpus hirsutus. The sequence continues at coordinate 25,867 of CAMOHE010050503.1, read as the reverse complement.
TAAAAAGGCTTTTATATGGCCTAAAACTTCATCAAAACCAACAAACAAAAAGAGGGAAAAAAAATAACACAAAGAAGAAGAAGAAGTGAGAATAGATATACAAAGAGACATCCATATCTAGTAAATTTGAAAAGTTCAAGAAAACATGGCCGGTTTTTGGTCTGCTGAGAATGCCACGAATGCCTACCTCAAAACCTTGAAAATGGTGAGTTCTGAGTATTCTTTATCTGATTAACCTAATTCTTAGTTCATTTTCGTAATATTTGGTAAAATAATCTGACAATACAAACTGCGCATTTTTTTGACATTATTCTTTCCATGATGTTCTTAATTCAGGCCCACAAACCAAATGAGCCAGATGAAGCGGAGTTCATATCGGCGCTAGCAGCCGGGAGCAACGCGCAGCTAATGGTGGTGGCATGCGCGGGAGCCGCCGACACCACTGCGCTAACCCTAGTGGCGGCAGCTCACCAAACCGGAGGCCGAGTGGTCTGCATCCTCCGCGGGAACGAGGAGCTAGACCTGTCAGAAGAGCTGATCCTCGGCCTCGGCCTATGCCACGTGGAGTTCGTCATTGGCGACGCGCAAAGCCTGCTTCTGAGACACTACCGGGAAGCAGATTTCGTGCTCTTCGACTGCAATCTGGAGAACCACGAGGGAATTCTCAGGGCGGTCCAAGTGTCCGCCGCCGGGAAGAAGCGCAACAACGGCGCTGTGTTCGTCGGCTACAACGCTTTTCGCAGAGCGTCGTGGCGGTCCAATGTTGTTGGATCGAGAACTCAGTTGTTGCCCATTGGAGAAGGATTGTTGGTGACTAGAATTTCTGCCAATAATAGTAATAGTACTAATGGAAAATCAGTAATTAATGGGAAGAGAAGATCATATAGTTGGGTTGTGAAAGTGGATAAATGCACAGGCGAAGAGCATGTTTTTAGGGTCAGATCATCATTTCCACAAGGCACAGAGATTGAAGCTTAGAACTAGTTACAAGATCTATATATTTATATATATATGTAGTTCAATTAATATTCTTGCTGATCAGAATTTGGTTGGCGGGCGATTAGTAGTAGGGGTTAAATCAGGACGACTCAGCAGTCAGTTTTGATGTAATACGATAGTATTTTGACCCCAATTAGAATAGAGCGATTATGTCATCATATGTATATATAACAAGTGAAATGTAAATGATGCATGTGTTGTTTTGATACATTAATCATTAATGGATGAAGTTCTGAATTGATGAACAGCCTTGATCATTGCTGTCTATATTCGAGAATGTACAAATCTTGAAGAACAAAATATAAGGGTATTTGGAAACTTAGTTCTAACATATTAACTGTCAATATTATAAAGTTCTCAACAGCTACAATGAAAAGCAAAAAATTACTATAGTGTAAAGTTTTCATATACTACAGTTTTTAAATTTAAAACGTTAGTTATAACTGAAATTTTAAATAGAAGCTATGTATATATAGCTGATTGGTTTTTCTTGTTTTGCAAGGAATCAATGACATTGGAAAGCTTACAGATCTGCTTATAGGGTGCTTGACAAATATGGTTAGAATCAAATTTTTTTATCACTGTAAAATATGAGAGATTTACACTGCAGCTTTTTGCTTATACTGTAATGTATGGGAACTTTATACTATTTGATAACCAAAAAGTTAGTTCTAACCATGTTTACTAAACACTCTATTAATTGAATTAGTAAAATCATATATATATATATATATGTATATGTATATATATTTACTTTTGTGTGTGTAATAATTTAGAGAAACTGGCCCCCATTTGGTCAAATTACCACACAATAAAATCCAGTTTAACAGAAAGAAACAAGTTTATTATTTTCAAGTTTTGGGAATAATGCAATCACTGCTAAATGATCAATTGGTACTCCACCATGAGTTGTTGTGGTAGAAAATACTTGACATAATGTTAAGTTTAACAAATATCACGCAAAAATCAATTAGCACAATATTTAAAAAAAAGCATCTAAATTGAAAATAATTTTACAATTCAGGTAATAACACTGATGAGCGATTGAACATCAAATTAAATATAAGATAATTTACAACTCAGGTAAAAACAAGCACAGTAACTTTGTTATCAAACAAAACAACAAGCACAAAAAATCTGGGCTCTTGGTATATATTGGAACTCATAAAGCCCAAAGGGTGTTTTTACCTTGAGCTAAAGGAAACTCAGACAGCCGAGCTCACTACTGGTAACTGAAGCACGTAAACATGTCCAGATATTCAGCTTTAATTAGCCAGCGCATACATACACAGTCACACGTGCATGTACAGTGGACACAGAAGATCCACATTACATACATACATACATAAATACGTGTAGGGTATATATCTGTGTATAAATATATTTTGAACTACATATATGATTCAAAATTAAGGTAGCGTATTGTCCCATATACATGTTGTCATGTCCCCGCCGATACATAACCATTCAAACAGAATCTCTGCGCACACAACTTGCCTATATATATACACATACATACATATATATATATATATATATATGTTTATATATGTAATATTATATGCTTATATTACACTTCCATCGGTTTCTCAACACCTTCTCTCTCGCACGTTCCTACTTTTTCAAAATTTTTCTTGCACGATCTTGCAATCCAGAAACCATTTATTAAAACAAAAATAATTTTCTGACGTATCCAACAATGCTATTCAGCTTTATTATTAATACCACATGTTATATAAATAATAAAAATGACCCACTGAATCTGATCGGCTTTTTTAAAAAATAAAGAAATAGACAACAAATTAAAGATTTAAAAGTCAAGTTGTCTAGCTTTTATCATTAATGGAATTCAATCATTTTATTTCAAGCTAAATCGGTCTAAAGACAAGGAAAACCTTTATGTTTCAACACTCAAGAATTTTTTTATGCATATATATATATATATATATATATATGTGTGTGTGTGTGTGTGTGTTTAGCTTTAAGGTCATAACTTCGTCAACAACGGAAAAGGGTCTATGCTTTGCTATTTAGGGGCAATATTAAACAGGACAGCTTGCACTATATAATTTTGTAGAGTGTTTGGTAGGGTGATGAGAACCGTTGGTTAGAACTGTTTTTTACTGTAACATGTGAGTGCTTTACACTATCTATTTTTTTATTGTTACTGTAACATGTATGAGCTTCACATTGTTAACAATTGAAAAAGTGATGTGAACCACTTTTGCCAAACACAAGGTTAATGTGTATTTTTTCTAACTCGTGTTTGTGCCGGAGTTCTCTTTTAAGTTATAAAAGTTTTTGTAGGCATAGACTAATGATAATCTCATATCTGGCCCAGGAGCTATGCTACAAAGTTACAGTTCAAATTCCTCCACTCCAAAATTCTTAGAAAAAAAAGTTACAAAGGGTAAAACTCACTGAAACAAGTCATAAGTTCATTTTCAACTTAGAATGCCAATATGCTTTTGGGGAAAAAAAAGAAAAAGAAAGCCAGGACCTAGCGGTTCTACGAATACATTCAGTAAGTTGATGATATTATTAATTAACATCTTTGTAGATGTGAATTAGGCATAATCCCACTTGTCACTAATCATGTTGAAATCTAGTAAAGAAAAATTAAATATTTTACAAAGAACAAAAATTAAGATAATTATAATAGTTAATTAAATAATTTTGTAACATAAAATGTAAAAATTCATCATAATAACTGTTAAATATTTTTTTATTTGTAAATTAATCTAAAAAATTACTTTATTTTAATTTTGTTCATATGTAGCATGTTTAGCCATTTTTATTGGGCTTCACAGAGGTAGGGAAGTTTAGATTTAGTGGGATCTAGGCCCGAACAAAAATATATTCCATGTCAAGTTGGTCATGGGAAGTCATCATGGGCAGAATTTCAAAGAAAAATCATCAAAATTGCGGTTCAACTATAGTCATGATAGTATCTTTAGGAATTACGTGCATCCTGCCTTCTAGGCTTTTTAATATTGATGATGATAATAATAATAATAATAATAATAATAATAATAATCTAAGCGGTTAAAACAAAATTGTCAGTTGTTATCTGATAAAAAATGCAAAATTTTTAACGGATGAGATTGTTCCATTTTAACGGTGACAAATAGGATTTACTGCAGAACTCTTACTCTAAAAATTACACGTGATTTTTATGATGTAAAAATGAGATACATTGAATTTAATTTAGTAGCAAGAAACTTATGTGTCCTCAATCTTTTTTTTTTTTTTTTCCTTTCTAAAGAGTTATTAACATCAATAACTTTGAGGTTTCCTCTACCTTACCCCTTAACTTTAAAAATTTCTACTTTATCTCTTAAAATTTTAGAACTCCTTGCTTTTCCAACTTAAACTTTGAAGATTACTATTTTGTCTCCTAAACTTTCAAACCTCATTGTGTCCCCTTGAACTACCGATTTTTCATTCAAATAGACAGAATTAAACCCATATGGTTCGCATATGGGTCTCTTGTAAAGGAAAAAATTAGGTTTTATCACTCTCAAGTTTTGTTTCACATCTAAACTTTCACTTAAAGCTTTTTTTTATCCAAACTCTTATTTATGAAGGGTTTGTCGACACATTTCTTTTCATATTTAATGCATAACATTTAATAGGATGATATTGTTTGTCGATATCTAAATTTGAATAATAAAGAAAATGAGTTACGTATTAAAGATAAAGAGATATCGACAAACAATATCGACTTATTAAATGAGAGTTACACATTAAAAATGAAAAGAATTATGCATACAAACTCTTCTAAATTGAGAGTTTGGATAAAGGAAAAAAAAAAAAAAAAAAGGCCCTAAGACAGAGTGTAAACATAAAATAAAACGAGAGCAATAAATTTTCATTTTTATCCTCATAGGTGAACCATATATGAATCATATAGGCTTAATTCTATCTATTTTAATAGAAAATTGGAGGTTCAGGAAGCAAGTGAGAAGCTTTGAAAATTTAAGAAAAAAAGTTATGATTTTTAAAGTTCAACGAATAAAATGAGAAGTTTTGAAAGTTTAGTAGTTAGAATAGAAGAAACCCCAAAATTTAAGAGCAATAGGAGTTAATAACCCAAAAAAATAGAAGACTAAAGATTACCTTTAGGTAAAGAAACTCCTTTTTTTTATCAGCTATAGAGAAAACACTAGCTTAGGAAATAGATTTTGGAGAAGTATATTACTCAATGATCTAGCTACTTTTAAAAACATATATAAAAAAACAAAACAAAACATAAATCTTACAATTTGGCATGTGGGAGGCAGGTAGCACTACACAAACAAGGGCTTTTGGTATATTAATTACTGCCAAAAATAGGGATATGGGTAAGTAGGGAAAGAATCCATAGCAACAAACAAGCATGTATCGACATGATAATTAATTAGAAGCCTATAATCATGGCATTGTAGGATAACATGCCACAATAGCCAGACTTTATTAAATTAATTGACATTATTTTGTCTCTTTATTGACTTGTGTGCATATTCAACAATCTTATCATATTCCATCGGTATTTGGTGCTTTCACTTTTACAACTTAGAAAAACATCAATTATGTGGGCGTTTAAGAATGTCATTGGAATTGTAAGTTAGAACTATGAATATTCTAGTCTGGAAGAGTTTTATATTGTAGCATGTAAGAGTTTTACGTAATTTATAAATAGACTATAAGTTCCAACTGGCTTATTATACATCCTCTAGCTCATGGTAACTTTTTATTTGGAGAGAGTGAAAAAAAAAATGGACGTGAGAGAATTCAAATTCTAACCTTGAATATTCACCATAGAGAAAATTCAAACTCTAACCCTAATCATTAAAGGCAAGATATAGGTAGGCTGTAATGCCTAAAGATAACCTTAAACAATATTAGTATGATAGGAAAAGATGACTTTCTATAATATAGATGAAAAAAAAAATTTACTATATGTTAAAAACCTTCCAAGACTAATTAGCTTAAGAAATCTTTTTTCTTTGACTTTACGTTTTGACTATGATTACATATAATACAAATGAAAACCATTATAATGCTGGGATTTTGAAATTTTCATCTCTTTAGAGTTTTCTTTTTATGCTTTCAACTGTCTTCCATTTGTAGTTGTCAGGCAGCATGATTTTCCTGTCTTGTTTTTGCTTCAGTTTTCTTCTCTTTTCCTGTTATTTTGAAAACTTTGGTTGCACGTTTGTAATGATTCCAAATTTTCAATGTTTTAGAGGTTGAAATCTGTCAAGTTGCATTCATCTTCAGGATGGAAACTTATCATATTTGTATTGAGACATGTTAGATAGATTTTGTATTGTCTTGTAAGCATTAGGACATCTTCTTTCAAGCAAGCGACACCCAATCTGCCAGAAGCAACATGTCGTTTCGGTTTAACAATAGACTTTTTTGTCGTTTCAGAATAATTATACCATTTTCTGTGAATTGAAGACGGATGCCGTTTTATTCAAAAGTGGAAAACGATATCCAATCACTTTGGTTTGAAAACAAAGCGACGTGCCGTTGTAATGGAGTGGAAAAAGACATGGTCGTTGTTAGATGGAGTCGTAGGTTTTTTTTTTTTTTTTACGTGCATTTTTTTTTACTTCACCATAAATATTACTATCCAGGAAAGAATATATTTTAATTCAAATAATAACCAATAGAAACATCAATAAATTTGTCCATTAGAAAAATATAATATGCATTAATGAATTTTGTAATTCAAATCCTCGCTTATATTTCTCCGAGGCTGAGCGACAAATACAAGCCTAAGGGTGTGTTTGTTTTAGGGGTTGAATGAGTTTAGCCCAGGTTTTAAGCAGAGCAAGCTTCTAGAGGTAAAAACTTAAACTCAATCTCAAACGTCGAACTCAAAAATTGGAGTGGATTCAAATTTTATACCCCTAATTGTAAGACATCTAAACTCAAGTGTTGAACCATTTTTTCTCACAAAAGTCTTTATATCCAAACATACTTTTAAATTTTATTACCTTTTCAAGAAAAAATACTAAAACACCCCTTGTGTTTTGCCAATATATCATTTTACCATTTTTATTGTAAAATACCTAAAACATCATTGTGTTTTTTAAATCATATACAAAATACTCCTGAAAGAGATTAAACATTTTAAAAAACCAAAGTTGCCCTTCCTACTATATACTAAATACAGTTTAAAACATTATTAAACTAAAATGCTAAATAGAATCAATCTTAAAAAGATAAAAAGTCTCAAAATAATTGAAGTCTTTGTTTAATCGAAATATTTATTTGAAATTTTAAATTACTTTTTTTAATTTTTAAGTCAAGTCATAATTTAAATATTTAATATAAATTGGGAAAAATTGCTTCAGAGATATTTTTCAAATTTTTGAGCATTTTTAAGTCAAGATAGTCTTAAATTTTTCAAAAAAAAAAATAATTGACTCAGATATATTTTATGTATGATTTTGTAAACATATATGATGTTTTGAGCATTTTAATAATAAGAGAGAAAAAACTGATATCTAGGCAATATACAAGAGATTTTTTTTTCTTTTTTAAATCTAAAATCAATTAACATCTAAACATCTGTTTGGATTAAAGATTCAAACCACATGTTTCAAAGGCAAAGATTCAAACTATCATGTTTCTAACCCATTATCCTAAGTCATTTATTTATAGGATGTTTTGCAAAATGGTTAAAATTGTTTTTACTATATAACATATAAAAATTTTACAGTGTAACTATTTTTTATTATTATTGTAACATATAAAAATTTTAGATTATTTATAGTTGAAAAAAATATAATTTAAATCACTTTTTTTTTAAATATCTAATTAATTAATGTTCTGATTATCAGTACAAAGGCATGCCAAGATAGAGCCAGGGATTTGCATAATTTTATTTCAGGTCTCTATCAACTTTTCTTGAAGTTGTCTGGCGGACCATTATATTTTCTTTTTATTTCACTGTTATATCTTGTAACTTTTTTTGTACGTTTATAATGACTCCAAATGATCAATCTTTTCTTGAATTTATTTTTTATTAAGACAGTGGTTGAGTTGTATTGTGTATTGATGCATGACAGTTGCTTTGAGGATACAAGAATTATCATTTGTCATACGTAGATAGTGAACGAATTGACCACTGAGTCATTCTACAAAAGTTTTTTTTTTTTTTTTTGGGCTAAATAGCATAAAGGAAAGGACCTTCATTATTTGTGATGTATATTTTTAAACTATTAAATTTAATTAAAATTAATTTTTATATAAATTTAACAATTGAAAGATAAATACTTATCATTATGTCATCTTTTTAATACATCAAGGAATTGTCTAATTTATTCAATGTTAAATTGATATGCAATAAATTTTAGCATTTGAATATACAAAAGACTCTAATAGAAAATAATTTTTAATACTAAATTTATTATAAAAGACAGGAGTTTGAGTGTTTAATGGAACAAAATCATGTTTCTTAAATATAGATATATACATATGAATTTGGGTGAAAGGCAAGTAAAAAATATAAAGAAATTTTCTAGTATCAACTAGAAGCTTTTATTCGATATGAATAGAAATTATTCTTTTTTTAATTATTAGATTAATTATTTAATAATTTGATTTTAATATGTTTATATTAAAAGTTTAGAAGACGTGAAACAAAATTGCCTTCGTTCGAAGATCATTAACAAACGTCAATTTTATTAGCATAGAAAGAGAACAATTTCCACATTTAATTTTCACCCAAAATTTCCATAAATGGTTTTTGGGTCCAACATAAAGGTCAAGAGTTTTTGGAAACGGGCGGAACAAAATTTGAATCGCCATTTGCCCCCAAAGGAGACGACAATCTGTACTATTTTTTTTTGAGCATTTTATCATGACATCAGATATATGTCATCAATGACATAGCCCAATAATTTCAAGGACTCTATGACCCATTCAAAATTCGTACAATATAAGAGACCCCCTTTTTTTTTATAATAAGATCAAGCAAAATACATTTAAATCACTTAGAAATGTTAGGAATTTCCTTCATGGAGGAAAAATTTTCACCTTCTTACAAACCAAGTTTCACAATAAATACATGGTGCTTACAGGAGAAAACCCCCCAACTATATATATATATATATATATATATATATATATATATATATATATATCCATTTCCACAATGGAACTGAAAACCAGAGTTAGAACTTTCCCAACAAAGCTAATTAAGTCCCAAGGAACAGGACTTGATAAAAAAAAAAAAGGCAAATTCGGTCCTAGAATTACCAAGTGAGCAAGTTAGAGATAATTCTCTTTTCATCTTTTACCATTACCAAACGAGAATTTATCAGGTAATGATCATAAGATATGAAAGAGCATTTCTTTACTTTTCTTTTCTTTTTTTTTTTGTTTTGATTTTTGAATCAGAGACAGCTACTGTAAGTTACTCAACTCCTGAACTACCAATTCCATGGATGGCCTTTCAATAGGAGACTCATGAGTGCAAAGCAAAGCAATCTCTGCAAGCTTTGCCGCTTCGTACTCGAAGAACCGACCGTGGAGGTTTGGATCAATGAAGTCGTGGAATTTGCCAGACTCGGAGCCAAGACGTGCTGGGCTTGTGACCCTCCGTTTCCCAGAGAGGATCTGGAAAACAAGCACACCGAATGCATAGACGTCGCTTTTGTCAGTGAACCGGCCGGTAGTGGTGTACTCTGGAGCCAAGTAGCCCATGGCGGCAGTGGACTTGAGCGCTGAGAAGACTACGTCATTGGTGAGAAGCTTGTGCAGGCCAGAATCCGAGAGCAGCGGATTGAACCACTGGTCGATGAGAACCTTCTCGGCTGAGATGTTTTGGTGCACAAGAGCAGGCTTGTTTGGCTTGTAAGCATGTAGATATGCCACACCTGCAAGGGAAGCAAGAAGAATGGTCACCATAATAAGTAATTAAAGATTCTCAAAGCTATCATGTGTTAACCAATTAAAAAATGTGAACCAATTTAAAGAAGTCAAATGGAAAAAGAACTGACCTTTAGCAATGCCCTTGACAATTGAAACTCTGGTAGACCACTCAAGGACTTGGCCATCACCATCCTTCACGTCAAGATATCGCAACAAATTCCCGTTCGGAACAAAATCATATACGAGATAGCACTCTCCTCGGCCCCTTGAGCAACAAAATCCTCTAAGCTTCACCAGATTTTCATGCCTCAACGAGGTCAAGATGTTTAACCCCTTCAAGAACTCAGCTTCCTCCGACTTGCAGCACGTCTTCCCAATGCCCCTTATGGCAACAACAGATCCATCTCTGAGTAGTCCTTTGTAAGTCGCGGAGAAGTTGCTCTTGCCCAACAAATTCACCTCCGAGAAGTAGTGCGTGGCGGTTTCAATCTCTTCCAAATTGAACCGAAAACTGTGGAAGACTTCTTGCACAAACGCGCTTAAGTTCTTTCCATCGGCCAAAGGGTCCCAACCATTTGAATACTCAAGGCTAATAAGAGGAGAGCCATTTTTCCTGGTGACCCCCTTAGCCTGGTCAGTGCTAAGACGACCATCAGAGACATCGAACATCGTCCCAAGCTTCTGCTTCCTACGGCGGTACTGAGTGAAAGACAGGATTCCAATGGCCAACAATGCAATAGTCACTGCAACAGTGCCAACAACAACAGAAGCCTGATGGGATTTCGACGCGTTGGCACACCCGGTTTGGCTACAAGGCAACTGAACATTCGCAGTCTCCGGGATGTTCCTCGTTGACACGCTGTTCGTACCCGATGATGCATAGGGCTCAGGCCTGCTTGGATCGACATGAACCGAGGAATTGCAAGGGTTCAAGGACGCAAACCCAACACCGCACAATCCGAGGTTGTTCTGATACGCAAATCCCTCATTAAGTTTCTTCAAAGCTTCATCAAGCACAGAAAAAGGGCAAAGATTAGCACTAAATCTTTAAGATAAACACAAAAAGACCAAATAGGAGAGTTTGAAAGTAGTATTACCAAGGGGAACACTGCCAGAGAGAGTGTTGTTTCGGATGTCTAGAATTTCTAGCAATGGGGCATCAGCTAGTTTGGTTGGAATTGAACCAAAGAGATGATTGAAACTCACATCTACCCTCAACAGCATTTCCAAATCCCCTAAACTTGCTGGTATAGCCCCAGTTAGTTGATTAGATTGCAAAGCAAGTACAGTGAGCTTCCTTAGAGATCCAAGCTGAGTGGGTATGCTTCCGATCAGCTGATTATAACAAAGCTGCAAAACTATTGAGCCAAAAAATAATAATTAAAAAAAAAAACAAAGATTAGCTCTTTTCCCGTTTATATACAGTTTCCATATTTAACTTTTGAAGTTACACCCATTACCACATCTAGGCAAGCCCAGAAAAGTTCAAAAATGCCTATAGCAAAAAAAAAAAAAAAAAAAAAAAAAAAAAAGGAAAAAAAAAAGAGGAGCCTGAACTTCATGCATTCTATTTTGCACATAAAGATCCAAACTCTATGTGGATCAAATAATTCTATTTTTTTGCTTCCACAAAAAAACTTCCACAAAAAAAAAAGTTCAAATCTTTGGATGGAACACGAGAAAAAAACCATTAAAGAACTTCCAATGTGCTCAAAAAGCAAAGGGAAAAAAAAGAGAAAGTACAACACAAAGTCTAAAACTTTTTCATCAAAGAACAATATTGTGTGTACAGACTAACTAACCTTGCAGGTTGGGCATGTTTCCAATCTCAGGAGGAATCTCCCCAGTGAGATTATTGACATTCAAGTACAGGTCACTGAGATCAGTCAAGTTGGTAATCTCTCTGGGAATCTCCCCATACAAAGAGTTGTAGTGTAGGTAAAGCCCCGTCAAGTGCTTGAGCCCAGCAATGGCCGGCGACAGCTTTCCAGAGAGACCTTTCCCTTGGAGAGAAATGTTCGCCACGTGTCCCATCCCATTGCATGCCACGCCTTCGTAAGAGCCGTCACATGGGTCGCCATTAACGGTCCATGAAGAAAGGTACAGACTTCCTGGGTCCAAGCTTGCTTTGATGTCCATTAGAGCTCCGAGCTCTGGGTTCCCACGAACCCATTTTGGGTTTGCCATGAACATGAGGATGAGAGTGAAGAACACAGAAAAACCCATTTCTGGTTTAGACTCGAAACGGTAGAAACTTTGGCTCTTGGTTAAGTGTTTTAATTTTTCTTCACTCTTTTTTTATTTTCTGGTTTCTTTGGTTTGTGATTGTTAGAAAGAAAAGGAGCTGCAAGGAGAACTATTTCTTTTCTGCCTTGGTTGTAAAAGAAGATGGCAAGGAAGAGACAGAAGAGTTGCAGAGAATTTTTCTCTTTAACCTTTCTCTCTTGAGTCCTGTGTTTGTGACAGGAGTTAGTGGAATGGAAAATAATTAAATAAAGGGGGTAAAAATGGTATAAAATTTTTTATTAAAAAAATGTTGAAGAAAGATGGAAAATTGGCCGTTTGATCTATGGACTATTTAGTGAATGAACAGTGGGTCAAGTCCAGATCACTTATGAGTCATGATAGTGTCAAAAATAATAATAATTTTTCTCAAAAAAATAATAATTTATTTGAGCAAACCGAAAAAAAAAAAGGAATATATTAAAAAAAAAACTGAGATGCACAAAGATGGTCCCAAATTGCATTCGCAGAGAAAGGGAGAGATTTCCTCCCACATCCCACGTATGCAAAAAGAAGCTCAGAGAGATTGCCATGAATATTAAAATTGTTAAGGAATAAATAATGGTTCATGTACTTTTTTTTATGCCTTCAATTTTAGATATTATTGAACTTATATAGTTATATAATATTTAATACATAAATTTATATATTTTTCTTATCAATATTCAAAATAGATTTAAAAAAATACCTAAAATACCCTCAAATTGAAAATAAGATAACTTTATACATTTGAAAAAAAATTTATACTATAGTTTTTAACTTAAAAAATATATAATATACCTTCAAAAATAGGTGTTTTATATCTTTTTTTTTATTTTTTTATTTTTTAAAAGTTTTAATTTTCTTTTATTTCACTTAAGAATAATTTGGTCATTTGAAAGTCAAAATCAACTCTTGATTAAAGTAAGGTATCAATTTATGCATTAAATATAATCTAAATGTATACATTCGATGACATTAAAAACTGAAGATATAAGTTTTGAATTAACTCAAACTAAAGGTTTTAAAAAGACAAATATTTGTAAATAAATTATTAAAATTCTAAAACAAAAGAGAAATTATTGAAAATAACTTATATCCAAACAATTTTACAAACAAACAAAATTGTGATGCACCCAATAATTTGGTGATTTTGACCAATGAATACAACAATTGTTTTGTTTATAACCCCATGGCAATTTAAAATCCCTCACCCTTTTTATTTTTCTAAAAAACTTGTAACTGCTAATTATGGGAGTCAGATATAAGAAAGCATTATCTATCTATGTTTAATAAAATGTATTAGTGTATAATTTTAAAGACAGGCTCCTCCGAGTTTTTGCTATGGTCAATTGAAATTTGACCCAAGTCTTTTCGTTACAATGACTACAATTTCAAGGTATTTTTATGTTTTTTTTAAACGAAATGACGTTATGAATCATCTACAATTATCTCCAGAAATGTGGATCCTCGTAAACATCACAACTAAAATTCAAAATTTTAAAATTTTATCTCGACAAAAATTTTTGAATATAAAATTACTAATCAAATCAATAAAAAAAAAAAAAAAAGAGATTCAAATGCAAATTATTAATATTATATTTTCGCTTGCAAGAGCATCCCACGCCTAAAATCATTAAAGAAAGAAAAATTATTTCCATCCGGTAAGTTATAACCTCCTCTCATAAAATTATGATTTACTTTTTAAATTGATATTTACTATTTGGTTAAGAACAAAGCCATAAATTTGTAAAATTAAATAGGATTCTTTTTCAAGAAATATTCATAGGCGTTTGGTATTAATTGGTTCTAATCAATTTTTTAGTTAAAAATAATGTAAAGTTCTCATATGTTATAATAAAAACAAAAAAGTTATTACATGTAAAACTTTTATATGCTATAATATTTATAATTCTAATCAATAATTTTAATCATCGTGTTAAACATCATATTAGTAAAAAAAATAAAAAATTTATTGAGAAAATGTTAAAAAATTATGTTGTCCTGGGAGCTGGGCTCCATGATTTCAAACAACGAACAAATAAATTCAATAAATAAATAAAGTGGGCTCCCAAGGCCTGCCACGCGGTTGAGTACAGTTGGTCAATTTTGGTACGAGCGAGGCGCACGAGAAAAAAGTTTGAATTCAAAATGGTACAATCAGATGCGTGCAATCTCACAGTAACCCTTCCAAGTTCGAAGAAGATTGGTCAAACCGACTAGAGGTCGGAGAACGAGCGTAATATAATTGGCCTAAATTTAAACTTTAAAAAATGGATATATTTATTGACCTGGTTCAGTCTATTGGTCCGTTACTTTTTCAGTTTGTTTGAGTCTTCTTGTCTTTGGTTGGTAATGTGTCAGAGACTCGTGACACCCCACTCACTTCACTCTACTGTCCCCTTTCTGCTAGCCGACTACATTTCTTTGGCTCATTTGTTTTTTTTTTTTTATTCCTTATCTTTTTCTCTTCTTTTTTGAGGAATTTCCTTTTCTAATTTTGGTTTTTATTGTTTTGATTTTTTTAGTTATTTTTGCTCTTGCCGGAAGAAACAATTTCATTTTCAAATTTTATACATTATAGCTAGGGTGTCCCAGGGAAAAGTTTGAACACTAAAATTTAACCATATAAGTAAGAATTTTATATTGTATAGATTTTTATCTGATACTTTATACTATTTATGGTTTGAACTCTAAATGACTGTTTAAAAGCTTGATTTCAACAAATGGTTTTAGTTCCAACTATGACTCATTTGGCCCAATAACTATTAAAACCGAGTCTCAACAGTTAAAACTACTTTAGATTTTAACTAAAATAGTAATTAAAACTACTTATGGTTCAAATTAACAATTTGACAAACTTACCAAATATAAGTTTCAACCATAAATTATAGTTTTCCAACCATAAATTATAGTTCTAACTCTTTTTTTTTTTTGTTCTAATCAATATTGATTTTAACAATTTGGTTCCAATTGAATTCCTAAATAGGGGCTAATGTTCAAACTAGTCTTCCAAACACACTCTGAATAAATAAACAATTTCAGTTTTTCACCTCATCCTTGAAGTTGGGAAACTCACACTAGCTTAAGCTTGTTTGGTAAAGTTGGTTTTAACCAATTTTTTGATTAAAAACAATGTAAAGCTCTTCTATACTACAATAAAAATTTGTTACAATGTAAAGCTCTCAATGCTACAATATTTACAGTTCTAATCAATGGTTCTAACCACTATGTCACATACCTTAGAGTTCAAACAAATTTACTACGTAAAATAATTTATTTATTAATATATATTGTTCATTTCAAATATTTTAAAGCATATTATTTAATTTAAAGAATAAAGTAAATGTTGAAATTATAACTTTTTTTGGTTTTTCTTTTTTTTTTTCTTTTACTGAAAAATAATCTCACGCTTATTTTAAAATATCTGATAATAAAAACATATTTTAGTAAGAACATTACTTTACCTTGTAAATATGCTATTTGTTACTTTTAAAAAAATATTTAATGTATTTTCATTTAAATCTTTTGTCTAACTTTAATGTCTCGTATTGTCTCTAACCAATCTCCTTGCGATATATCATTTAAAAGATTTAAAATAATATCTAATTTACTTTTATATATTTTCATTAAATAATGTGTTATAATATAATTGATTAGACATCATTTAAGACATAAAAAATTGAACAAATGAATTGAGTTCCACACTGTTTTCCTTGTTATTATACATGTATAAAAATTGCTTTATGGCACGTCACATGATTTTTTTCCTGAAGAAGAAAAGACAAAAAAAAAATAAATTAAATTTAGGGGTGATCAACTCGCCCTTGCCTCGTTGGTCCTCGCACATAGACACACACATGTATAATGTATTGGTTGGCACCTCAAACATAACGTTTTAATTAGATTTTTTATTATTGTTATTTTTAATCTCTTTTTTATCTTGGTGACTTGATCTTGAACATTGGATCATCGGCTATCATAGCAATAACGCCACCCTAGCTTTTTTGTCTCTCCTCTTTTTGAACAAAACAGTACATTATTGCATTGTTAAGTGCTACCAAACGTACGATAATGAAAGCAAGAATGGTTAATCAAAAATAATTTCAATAATAAAAAAGAAAAAAAAGTATAAATACTAGAGATATAAAAACAAATGTCCGATTTAAAGGTACTTTAAAATATGTAATAATAATTTTTTAAAATTAGACAAATGACCGTTTATAGATAATGAATTTGAATTTATTGAATTTAACACTGATAAACTTGAAGAGTCTGTCAGTTAAACTTCAGTTTATCATTGATAAACTCTTGAGTTTATCAAGTTTATCAGTTAAACTTAGTTTATCATTGATAAACGGTCATTTATCTAGTTTTAAAAAATAATGATCATTTATTTTAAAGATGCTATAAAAATGTCATCCAATTCAATTTTCCTAAATACTATTAGCAAATTCTTGCCAATATTTTGGTAGTGTACTTCATCGTATAAACTTGCCTCAATTAAGAAAAGAGGAAACATGACGGGGCCAAGCGAGGAATACTCATGATTTGCTTCCACAACTTTTATGGATCTCGTTTTCTTTTTTCATTTTATAATTTTATTTTAAACTTTCTGCTTAGTCTTAACTATGTTTTTCAATGGGACGAGAAGAAGAAGAGCGTTTATCTAGAACAAACAAACAACAACAGGACACAGAGAAACAAAACAAGAAAACAAAGGGAAGAGAACAAAAGGCAGGACCAAAGATCAGTACTCTACTCCTGAACTCCGAAAACACCAAACTACATGATAAATTTTTTGCTTTTTTATTAACAAAAAGAGGGCCAAAACTAGCGGTGCCTAACAGGCTTCAACATTAATTTCTGAACTTCTACTGTAGTACTGACTATTTTCCTAAAATAAGAACTGTTATTTTATTCATTGAATTAATTTTGAATAAGTTGATATGAGCGTTAAAAATTTAGTGTATAATGCACAAAGCTGTATTCACTCACAGATCGTATGATTAAAAAAATCTAATGACTAATATAACCGTTTGGATTGATTAAGAAATTTTTTGTGATTAAGGCCTTCAAACGGAGGAACAAAATTTATTATAAATAGTTCAAATTGGCCAAGGTATAGCCAAAAATCCAAAAACCTAGAACAAGGCACGCAAACAGACTCAAAAAACCTACTTAGAAATTCGTGCTTTAATTGATGAAGCTAAACGAATCCTTGACCCTAGATGGAGCTGAACTCCTACTAATAGTGATCCCAACGACCACAAACAAGGCCCACACCTTTACTCAATCTTGACTATAAACACCACCCGCTAAACCAAGAGACATGGAGAAACCATCCTCTACAACCGACACCACCTACATAAATACAAAAACAACAAACATAGTTTAGAGGGCCAGTGGGGAAACCACTGATCTTATTACAACAAACATAAAGAACAAAAAAACACAACACAAAAGTTCAAAGCACACTCTCCACCTCAATCCATGCTTCCGGAGTCCTTCAATGCCAACCACCCTGAAACCACAACCTCCCAACTCCAGCCAACTACCCACCGAAGAGCATCCATGGCCCCACCTGGGCCAACTCCACAGCTCTCCAAAGAAGAAAAAGAATAGCCTTTACTATGAGAATTCTCTCATTTTCTAGAAGAATTCTTTTGTAGCACATAAAATATATATTTTGCCAGTACAATTACAAGTTTTGGTCATCACATCTTCTTTTCTATTAATCTATCCCTTTTATTTAGTCTAATATAATTTGATATGATGGTTAAAAAATTAAAAACCCACACTGTACATAAAAATAGTGTTTTTTTGGGAATATTATTACGATTTTCTCCAATTTTTTAATCAATAATCTCTTCCCGTCAAATTATTTTTTTGTTTTCTGGTGTATAAACATAAATTTAATCTGTGTTTAATTTGGCTCAATTATAATATTTTTTTAATCATTTTCGGTATTAATCTGACATTGATTCTTGAGGAACCTCTTCTCCCCAGGAGGTGTGAAATGCTGCACCCAAAAGCTGGAAAAGTTAAAGCATTAATAGTCTTTTTGTGGTAACCAAGACCTTATCAGATGGGTTGGCATTAGATTCTAGCATAATAATCCAGGGTTTGTACTTTACACGAAAATCCCACTTAAAACTCTCAAAACCATACAATAGGGTCTACTTGGTAGACGGATTCGAATTGTGTTAATTTGAATATTTTGATCTAAGCTATGTGATTCGAGTTATTAACCGATTAATGTTTAGATGTGCAGTTAAAATATTAATCTGAATAGGGAATAAAATTAGAATTAGTGTTTGAATAGATAACGAAAAAAGTGTTTTAATTTTTTTAATAAATCTAACAAAATTTTAATATTTATGATATTAAAATGTGCAACATGCATCTTGATTTATTCCTCTTTTTATTATGACCACAATGAAAAAAAAAATTATCTCAATAGAATATCAAACAAAAAAGTTATGATATTTTTTTCTCAAATACATAAGAGAGTCTGAAAAAAGATAATACTGTATTATAGCATTTGGATTTAAATCTTGTGAATTAAAGGGGGTTAAAACTCGAATTTTATACTCAATATTCAATTAAGATTTGACTCGAGATTCAAATATTAATACCACTAAACACATATCTAAATCTCATCTAAAGATTTGAGTATGAAAAATCAACTTAATACTTAAAACGAACTCTAGGTTAATTTTCAGGAAGAACTTCTATAGTCAAGTACGAAAAAAGAATCCGATATATACAGGTGTAGCTCGTAGCTCAGTGGTGACGCATCATTTTGAGATCGAAGGACTGTTCAGAAAAAATTCGACTGATTAAGCTTATAGTTGTCCCATTGTAATTTAAAAAGTGTCAAATTTGTGTGTGTATATATACATACATATATATATATATATATATATATATATATTTTCTTTCGTTGTGATTGATTGGAGCTTGTAACGATAACGATTATACTCTTATTACAAAAGCTACAAATTTCTTGTACTTGTGAAAGATTTGCTTCTACAAAGCTGTTCTTCCATCCCGGACCGCAAGTTTGCGAAATCATTGGGACCTTTTAGTAGAATCTAAAAGGACCAGAACAAAGATCAATTTGCATTTTGGTTGCCTATTACCTTCTTCTATAAAGGGGCTTCTCATCATTTGTCCTGTTTTGAAACTAAGGTATATGAATAATCTCACACGTAAACAGAATGATAGCAATATAACTTGTTTTTTGCTTGTAAGTTGTAATGGTTGAAAGCAACCCAACAGTATAGACCATGGGAAAAGTTGGAGCACAATAACTAAAGTAGAGTTTTTTTATTTGTTTTTTTATAAGGTATTTGACAAGATGGTTATAACTGTTTTACTGTAGCATGTGAGAGCTTTACATTGTAACGATTTTTTTTATCGATACTGTAGCATATGAAAGCTTTACACTATTTATAAGTGAGAAAGTAGTCTGGACTATAACTTGCCAAACACTCTTTTAATAATCAAAGAATTTTAGAATGATTTTCAAATATAATGGAATTCTGAAGTGTCAGCAGCTTTAAAAATACAGGTGACTATGTCTTCAAGGAACGTAACAAATTTCATTAGGACCTAATAAACACAGAGACTATAGAAGCCTAGATTCTTTCACAGAGACAATGCCTTTGAGATTGAGGAAAAAAAAAAAGAGATTAGAATATCTTGGGTTGCACAATGCACCCAGATGTAGTCCACCCTATGCTGGGGAAGCCCATATTTAAACCTTTTTAATGTGTCTAATGCCCCTAGCAATGTTAGCTGAAAAGCTGTTCTGTGACAGCAATTTCACTTTTTAAACACGAATAGATCTTGGTGGCTAATCTTTTTCTTTTTGGATTAGTAGTGGTATGGCGTTGGGGTTGGGGAATATTTCTTTCCAATGCAACACAATTTTTAACTGCTGAATCATAGTAGATTAATAGAAGTGTAATCGTGTACCAACAGTAAATATATTTTTATCTCTAACTTTTCAAGCTTTATTATACATGAATGCGGCCTTTGGGCCAAAAAAAAGTACAACTTTAAATTTAATATAAGAAAATATTATAATAAAATTGATCAAACTGGAATTCTTCTGGTTTAAACTGGTGAACCTAATATCAGAAAAAGTTGAGTTTCTTATGGTTCATTTGATACACAGGTTTAAAATAATGTGGTTTAGAACTTTATGGTTTAAACTATAGATTCTAAACTATGATTTGAAACGTAAAAGTTTAAAACGAGAATATCAAGTTTAAAACGAATACTGATGTTAGAAAAAATATGGCTTATGAAAAAAAAACGAGAACGTAAATGGTTTTTATTGTAGAAAACGGTTCAAACCATAAAAACTTAAGGGGGTAAAATTCTGATTTTAGGGGTTTAGGCCGTTCA
The DNA here is from genome assembly GCA_946598075.1 of Artocarpus hirsutus. Taxonomy (NCBI): domain Eukaryota; kingdom Viridiplantae; phylum Streptophyta; class Magnoliopsida; order Rosales; family Moraceae; genus Artocarpus; species Artocarpus hirsutus. Next base: position 5,317 of record CAMOHE010050503.1, on the reverse strand, counting down.
AAAACTGTTTCTATGGTTCAAACTGGCCTCATTTGTTACTCAACCAAACGTCTGTCTGAACCACCTTGTAGATTTTGAATTACGTGGAACGTACGTACCAACGCCTTGGTTAATCTTTTGGAGCGTGCATGTAGTGACTTCTGCCCAGCTAAAAGAGTATTCAATTATTGTTTTAGCACTGCTCTTTTCCATTGCTTCAGCCTTTCTTATTCTATAACTCCATTCTCCTTGTTCTATTCTTCTAATACTTTGGGAGATTTAATCTCCGGCATATTAGCCTTTTTGGGACCTTTTCTAACTCCCTTGCTGACAGAGAAGGCATCTTCTGCTTACACAATGCCATGAGTCACTTTTTCAACGCATTCTTTTTTATCATGCAGACTTGGTGCTTATGGGCCACTAAAAGAAGCGAAAAGGCTCCATAATATAACATTTCTTTTTGGCACTTTTTAGTAACTAAAAACAATTATGAGTTTCATAATGCTTCCTTCAACGTGCTAGAGTAATAGTTGTATTAGTACAAGGATATTGTTTTAATTAATTACATTTAGAAATATAGAAATATGCTAAAATATGTGATTAGACTAAAATCCTCTCGTGTTCAACCTTACTTGTTGTCTTCAAGACTTTTAGCGGAAAACCTTATGGAATTTAGAAAATAAAAAGGGTCTATATTGAGCAAGTTATATTTGACATTATAGATGCTTGCATACAGAATCCTAACTTTGGCCTTTCCCTTGGACGTCTTCTTTGTAACTTTTAAGCTTATTATTATTATTTTGAGTCTATGTGGACGTTAGTTAAAGAGGAGAGGCTCTCTTAAAATGGGGTCAGCATCCAAATGAATAGCATCTCTTTTTGATAGCGGATGGCATAAAAGGCTTTATAAGACAGATGGGCACCATGCATAAAATACAAACAATGTAAAAGGGTTTGCACCCAAAAAACAAAAAGGAAAAGAAAAAAAAAAGTGTTCTTTGAGTATAAAGTTGTGAATGATGCCAAATGGGCCCAAGGATGGATGAGGGTTGTGCCCACACTCTCAGAAAATTAAAATATGAAAAGAGAATACTTTTTTCCTTTGCATAAAAAAGATATAAAAGAAAAGTCCTTTTTCCAACTGGATTTTAGTAAAGCTATCATGGAGGTCAATGAGTTTCAAACTAATCAAATGGTGACACTCATTATTTACCTCCTGGAAAGAAGCACAAAAATGATCAGCAGCATTCCCCTTAGATATTGTTCAGACAATCATGGAAACAAGCTTAATCATGGCAAGGACTTTTTTCCTTTTTCTTTTTTCTTGAGGCCCCAACCATAATTAGGGAATTGAAATACTCATATCACTCTTTTTCTTTTGGCTAAATACTCATATCACTTGATTTTTTAACACAAATTTATTTGAAATCTCTTTTGATGGACCTTTCCATTCAAGTAAGTAAATGCATTGATCATGTATGACATCACATAATTGATTATAGTGCTTGATATATTTGATAGCATGAAAAATGTTCACCAACTTGCATTTGCCATCTCTTAAATTGGAAAACAACAAAGCTTAGTGCTTTGTTTAGCATCAGTTAAGAAACACAAAGGTACATCTTAATCATGGAAAAACTCTACAAGGTCCTCCAATTTGTTTGGGGTCCAAAATGCAACATTCTATAGATCACATAGAACCTATAGGCTGCATTTATATATAGCTTCAACCCTCACTTATGTCTATTAACTTGGTGGACTGATGATCGTTTCGACTTAAATCTTTGTATTTTAATTCTTAAAAAGAAATAAATAAAGACAAATCGTAAAAATAAAGGAAAAAAACAAATCGAGAATTAAGGAGTATTGTGCTTTTTTTTAAGAACGATTCTATGGGGTTGGCTCTGCAAAGAGATACAATCATACAACTCTGTAGGTCCATTATAAACCTTGCGAAGCCTCAAAGCTTTTTGTTTCTTCTACAACACGCAATGGACTGTTATAGACAAGTAAGGATATGAAATGATGGAAGTTGGAAAGGAATCCAACTCATATGCACCTTGAGCCAAAATGATGCTTAATCAATGAAACTCTTGCAACATATGAATCTTGTTTCTGACACAAACGTACTTGATCTAAATCAACTAATAAATTACCCAATAGTCTCAAAATATTTATGGCAAATCTCGCTTAATTCTCTAATTTAATACATACTCGAAGCCAAAAATTTCCAAAAGAAAGATATTCATTACAGTCTCTTTCATTTTACCAAGAAAAATGCAACCAAAAGAACTAATTATACAGCCTCAAAGTTAGAGCATTCAACAAAGATCGTTATTTCCTTCTTTTTCAATGGTCCCACCAGTTTGCAAAAATGAATTTACGTACAGTTGTTTTTTCATCGGTTCCTGTCTAGGCAGATTTACATGTGTATATATGGTGAAATGATTGGTGCATGTGTTGCAGGGCGGAATAATTGGGACCAAGTTGGTGAAGAATATAATGTGCGTCCGTTTTCTCTATCCATTAATGGGGATTTTTCTGATCGTATTTACTAAAGAGGGACCTTTTGGTGTTGTATTTTGTGAGAAATTGACTAGTCCATTTACTACCCACCACATGGAGTGCTCTGCTTTCAATCTACCACAATTTTCAGTACTGCCATGCATCATGCAGCCACTGAGTGGGCATATAGGAGCCGTGGTCATAATCTGTTGCTCATAAAACCGTGGCTTAAGTATTGTGTATTTTTTAAACTAAGTCATACTGATTCCTTAATAATAGGGTCATAATACTCTAAGATTAAATATGATTGCTTTATAAAACCACGGCTGGCCTGGTCCTGTCAAATCAACATTGAAAGAACCCAACCCCGTTGAGTTCAACCGAGTTCTAGCCTTTACATATTTGCTGCCAATTAATTTCCAGTATATGTGGTTCAAAATTAAATCGACACGTGTGGCAAATCACCACTTTATTCAGCCGAGCATTACTATATATACCAACCATGCATCGCCACTTATGTAACCGCGTAACAGAATGTACATCACATGATAAGAATTAAGAAGCATAACACTTGGACTTTATACTGCTATCATATACGGTAATTTGTGGCGTATACGGTATACGGTAACTTTAATTCTAATTTTTTTACTGATTTTTAGCTGTCATTTTTTATTGATAAGTATTTAAAAGTTGGTAGAAAAAATTAGGTTTAGAGTTGGTATCTTTAACATTGCTCTATAATTTTATTGTTAGAGCAATACACCAAAACAATAACGCCCAGTTGATGGAATCAAGTGTGCGGAACGAGATCTTTGAGAAATTCAGAGAAACAATTGAGAGAAAATTCTGAGGCAAGATCGAATTGTACATCACTAGTGATAAAATAAGAGTCAACGCCATTCAATTGTGAAAGAACCTCAGCAGAAGCTTTGTATTGAATCTTGAATCTTTGAAAGAATACACTCTCCTTTCTCACCAATTCACTCGGCACTTCACAGAGAGAAAGATTCTCTCCATAGGATTCAGTTCTCTCTCTTGACAGCCAGGACTCTCTATCTCTAGAATTCATGAAGAAGAAAAACTAAAAAAATTTAAATCATCTAATCTATGATCTTAATTCTTATATAACAACCTATATAGTAACCGTTACCACAGACTACAAGTCGTAATCTGCTTGGTTACCTTTTCCATACCCCAATAAGATAATACTTTAACAAACAAAGAAAACGACAGTAAATCTTTAAACGACAGTCAATTTCAATATTTATGCTTACATCGGCTCCCAGAGGGGAGCCCTTGGGAAATACCTGTACCAGTTTGGTTGTAAAAATAAGAAGAGTATGAATACGATGTTCGACCTAGCATTCAAAAGAATTTTGATAGAATTCCTTTAATGTCCTATCCTTTAATACCTTTTGGTTGAGTTTATGTTATAAAATTAAATTAGATATAATTTTAGATTTATTCTTGTGAATCCGTTTCCATATAACTACGACTAACAATATTAATAAATTTGAAGACGATACTTAATTGCGTCTAATTTTGATTTGACATGACACAACGATTGAAATTTTAAGGGAATATACAGTTTAAACTAAACTTTTGTGATTCATGAGGACACGTGATTGAACATCATATTTTGCTTTAGCAAAATTATAAGGGGATTTTTTTTTTTTTTTTTTGTGCAGGCAATAATCAATCCCAATTAATATGGAAACGGATAACATAATTTGGTGGACAGTGTTGATTTCAGAAATAGAAGTTGGAAGATGAAATGTGGTAGCTTACTTTGACATCTGGCGAAAGAAATTTCTAAAGATTGATCATGTGTCCTCCATCTCAGGGTGCTACACCACATTTTTACCACCACTATATTGTTTTTTTTTTTTTTCATTTGATTCATACAAATTATCCTAGCGAAAAAAGGCCAAAATATCCTTGAATAATACATGTTTGATTGATCTTAACCTAAAATATTTGTGATCAATTATGTCTTTCTATTTTTTAAAAATGGTATGTTTTAAACTTTTTATAAAAGTAAAAAATTGAAAAACTTAAGAAAAGCAATAAAATTGGAAAAAAATATTACAGCAATGGCACTTCTCAAATTCACCCTGTCCCACTCACCATAAGAGTAAATTAGGTGGCCTAATACTTCTTTTGTTTTCATTATTATATTCTACTACTTTTTTTTTCTTTTATTCGATTTATACTATTTTTCCTAACAAAAAAAACTAGTAGGCCGTTTAGTATATAAGTTTAAAACCTTTTAAGATGGTTCAAACTGACATTTGGTAGAGTAATAACTAAGATTAGTTCAAACTATAGAGAAAATGGTTAACACCCCCAAAATTCAAATTTTTCCCTCCTCAAGTTTTTACGATTTAAATCATTTTCTATAGTAGAAACCATTATTATTTTTGCTTTTATTTAATAAATGATAGTTTTTTAAACACCAATTCTCATTTTAACTGTATGTGATGTTTTATTTATATTTTAAACCTTTACGTTCCAAACGTCATTTCAAAACCACCATTTAAACCATACAGTTTATAACACATAGTTCAAACTATAAAATTTTAAACCACATCATTCAAAACCTACTCGTCAAACGAAACATAAAATGCTCTTAGATGATACATGTTTGTCTAATCTTAATTTAAAATACTTATGGTCAATTATATCATGTATTCCTTAAAAATGGTATATGTAAAACTTTCTCATAAAATTACTAAAATTGAAAAAAATTGAGGTGAGACATGTGGCCTTTTTATTCATAGAGTTAAAATATATCTCTAGTCTATAAATATTCTTTATATATCCCCATGCGCAT
>CAMOHE010050502.1:0-28422 GCA_946598075.1 Artocarpus hirsutus | reverse complement strand
TAATCATATAACATTAATGACATGAACGTTTGAGCACATCAATTCCACATGAGCGTCACCTGCCATAACACTTAGAATAAAATGGTTAGCACCATTTATCATATATCATAACACATATCATGAGTATAACACTTATCATCGCCATAATCATAATTATAACATTTAACGTCGTTATTATAACATTATCCGTTACATAAAATTAGGCGGGCGTTACAAGGACTTCCTTTCCAAAGGAGGTAGGTGTGATCTTCTATATTTAGAAACTTGTTTGGTTAAGGAATCCAGTGACATTTGGGCCATAGATTCTGGTGCAACTAATCATGTTTATGTTTCTCTATAGGGCGAGAAGTTTGCTTCATGAAGACTTCACGCTTCGGATGGGTGATGGATCCTTGGTCTTAGCAGAAGCAGTGGAAGACGTCCACCTTTATTTTGATAATTATAGGAATTTAATTTTACGAGATTGTTTTTATGTTTCTAAATTTTAAAGGAATTTAATTTCTATAGCTTGTTTATTTAGAGACTCCTATTTGGTTTCGTTTGATAACAAAGTGGTAATTCGTAAAAACAAAACTTTTATCTATTTTGGACGGATGCAAAATAACCTATATTTTATCAAACCTAAGATGGACTAACTGCTTAATGCTGAGATGAATGATAATAACTCTCAAAAACTTAAAACTCCTCACTCTAATAAGACTTATCTTTGGCATTTGCACCTTGGTCATATTAACTTGAATAGGATTCAAAGGTTGGTAAGGGATGGACCTTTAAGTCACTTAAAGGTGGAATCTATACCTCAATGTGATTCTTGTTTAGAGGCTAAAATGACCAAAAGATCATTCGGGTCTAAGGGCAATAGGGCCAAAGGGATTCTAGAACTTGTATATAGTGATGTTTGTAAACCAATGAACATCTAGACATGATAAGGGTATGAGTACTTTGTCACTTTTATTGACGATTACTCAAGGTATGGCTATGTGTACCTGATGCACTACAAAAACGAAACATTTGACAAGTTCAAGGAGTTTTTGGGCTGAAGTGGAAAAGCAATTAGGTAGACCCATAAAGGCACTTCGATCCGATTAAGGTGGAGAATACCTTTCTGATGAGTTTCTAGGACACTTATTAGAGAATGGATTTTTTTCCCATTTGACTATGCCGGGCACTCCACACTAGAATGGAGTAGTGGAGAGAAGGAATAGGACTTTATTAGACATGGTAATGTCCATGATGAGTTATTCATCATTGCCTTTATCCTTTTGGAGATATGCACTACAAACCGAATGTTATCTTTTGAACAATGTGCCTTCAAAATTGGTCCCTAAAACTCCTCACAAGTTGTGGATGGGCAAAAAGACATCCTTAAACCCTATTCGCATACGGGGATGTCCAGTTCTTGTCTTGTTTAATGATGCAAATAAGTTGGAAGCATGTTCAAAAGTTTACGTGTTTGTAGGATATCCAAAAGGGACTAAAAGGGGTTATTTCTATAACCCAAAGGAAAATAAAGTCGTGGTTTCAACTAACGCAACTTTCCTTGACAAGAGTTACATGAACGACTTTAAGCCTCGAAGTAAAGTGATGCTTGAGGAGTTAAGGAGTGATCTAATCACTCCAGATGTTCTGAATGAAACCGTTCCGATCAGTGTAGAGAAACCAAACGAACCTGGACAATAACCTAAGGGGCTTCGGCGTAGTGGAAGGATCGGGCATCAACCCAAAAGGTATATGTTCAATGCGGGGCCTTCTTAGCTAAATCGGATGAACATGGCAGGGATCCTTATACTTACATAAAGGCTATGGAGGATGTTGATTCAAAACTCTGGACAAAGGCCATGAACACAGAGATGAAGTCTATGGAGACTAATCAGGTCTGAGAGCTTGTTGATCTTCCCCAAGGGGTAAAACCCATAGGGTGTAAGTGGATCTACAAGAGGAAAAGAGGAGTGGATGGAAAGGTCGAAACCTTTAAGGCTAGGCTGGTAGCTAAGGGTTATACGCAAAATAAAGGAATCAATTATGAGGAAACCTTTTCGCTTATGGCCATGCTTAAGTCCATCCGGATCCATTTGTCCATAGCTGCTGCTTTCGACTACGAGATTTGGTAGATGGATGTCAAGACTACTTTTCTAAATGGCTATCTTGATGAGTCCATTTATATGAAACAACCAGATGAGTTCAAGTTCAAGGGTCAAGAAGGTAAGGTTTGTAAGTTGCTAAAATCAATTTATGGACTTAAGCAGGCTTCCCGTTCTTGGAACATAAGATTTGATCAAGTGATCAAGACTTATGGGTTCTCACAAAATGTGGATGAGACATGTGTTTACAAACACATTAAGGATGGAAAGGTTATTTTTCTACTGCTCTATGTAGATGACATTCTACTAATTGGCAATAACGTCGAGGAGTTGTCATTGATCAAATTATGGTTGACCAAGCAATTTGACATAAAGGACTTGGGTGAGGCTAATTTTCTTCTCAGTATCCAGATCTTTCGAGATAGGAAGAACAAAATGATAGCTTTGTCACAAGCCGGCTACATAGATAAAATTCTCAGGAGGTTTGCAATATAGGATTCAAAGAAAGGTGGGCAACCATCTAGGTCTGGAATTACTCTTTCTAAGAAAGACTCTCTAAAGTCTAAGGAAGAAAGAGAATACATGAAGAAGGTGCCTTATGCTTCGGTAGTGGGTACTCTCATGTATGCCATGCTTTGCATACGACCTGATATCTGTTATGCGGTCGGGATTGTAAGTCGATTTCAGGCAGATCTGGGGTCGAACCACTGGGTTTCGGTAAAGTATATTTTTAAGTATTTAAGAAGGACTCGAGGGAAAATGCTTATATATTCGGGTGACAACTTAACTCCTCTAGGATATACTGACTCAGATTTTCAATCCTGTCTAGATTCAAGAAGATTGACTTCTGGGTTTGTGTTTACTCTGGGTGGTAGTGCCATCAGTTGGAGAAGTGTGAGCAAGATTGCACTACTGATTCAACGATGGAGGCTGAGTAAGTGGCAGCCAATGATGCTTCAAAAGAAGCAGTGTGGCTCTGCAAGTTCCTTGAGGATCTTAAGGTTGTTCCTGTTATGGATAAGGCGGTATCACTGTACTATGATAACAGTGCAGCGGTAGCTAATGCTAAGGAACCAAGATTTCACAAGAAGAGTAAAGATATTGATTGGAAGAATCATGTAACAAAGGACTTCGTAGAGGGCAGGCATGTCACAATGTGCAAAATTGAGTCAGAGGACAATTTAGCTAATCCATTCATGAAGACACGTACTAAGAGAGTCTTCAAGAGGCATGTGGAAGCTAAAGGGATACGAGATTTATCATATTTATTCACTTAGTGCAAATGGGAGATTGTTAGACAGGTATGCCCTAAAGAGTAAAAATATAATATGTTTTTGGAGACATTCTTATCAATAAAGAATTCATTTATTATTTATATACCAAATTTTATCCTCTTTACGTTCATATTTGTTGAACGTATGTTAAACAAATAATAGTCTAAGACTGTCTGTCTAAACCTTTAAGAATTGGGCATAAGATGGACAGATTATGCGGAAGACACGATTCTTAAGGTGACGGTCTGAATCATAAGATCCGCAATCGAGGGAATAAAGTTGAGCACTTTATTCATGTAAAGATTGTTATGTTGTCTATATCCTTATTGGAAGATGGTTTGTTTTGACTATCGACGGTGGACTCCATGAATAGAAACATTGGCACGTTATCATAGGTGTTGATGTGTTGGATTAGGACATAAAGTGAATTAATTTGGATTAATAATTCTGTCTCAACAAATCAATTCACTTTAGACAATCATTTGTATTGTATCTTAATCCTAAGATGAATAGTGAGCCCGTTGTCTTGACTTGTGTTTTTTGATGTACCAAAGGGTGACACCCACATTTTAATAGTGTTATGCATGTCGGTACGTTAGAGGCATGACTCTTGATAGCATAGACCTGTTATTCATAGATATGAAATCCATAGCTCCTCTTTAGGAGTAGTGATATCCTCTTATATGCATTTTGCTATAATTAGTAAACTGGAGCACTCATCCGTTTGGATGCATAGATGTAACCAAATGGTATCTGTCCTTGGATGGTAAGTTTTCCAATGGTGAAATAATGAAACGTAAGATAAAAATAATCGGGAAGGTAAGACAGAACTTGTCCTTAAGCTGATTATGGATAATCCTATGAGGATACGATACATTATGATATGTCATGGAGACTTAGCTATATAGGCTTTGTAATTCTATATAGTTCAAAAGTGCAGCTTCAAGCTTTTAGTAGAGTACTGTTGGAGTTGATAATTATGAAATGTATATCTGGGATATTGGGTTTCGTAATTATCGGACACTTGAACTATATAGGTCCATTTGGTCCCCTTTGATAGCTCACAAAATCCTGTAACAATATGGCGTGGTTTTTTAATAATTGCTGACTTATGTTAGATTTATTAGATTGGTTGAAATTTAGAAGAATTAAATAATTCATGTTTATTTATCGGTTGAATTAATTTTGTGACAAAATTAATTCAAGATAAACTTGTTGAATTATTAGGATCCGATAATTCTTGTCTATTTATCAGTTGATTTAATTTTGAATAAATTAAATCAAGATAAACTTGTAGAATTATTAGGAATTCATTTATTTTCCTAGAGATTATCTAGATAAAGTTGTTTTAATTAGATAACTTCTCTATTGGGTTATTTGAATTAAAATTGAGACTTTATCCTATAGAATCTCGGGTGAAAAATAAAAGATTCGCTGAGATTTTTATCGACAGTTCGGCATGTCGATCCTCAAGTTCAACATGCCTATTAGACATATCAGCATGCCGATTACACGATAAAAAGATCACGCGTTTTCACGATGATTTCATCAGATATTGATTTAAATTTGATTCTGATTCGAATTTTATGCATTATCTGATAAAGACTGACTCCTGGACCTAACCTCTATAAAAAGGGAGTGAGTCTCGTTATTATTTGATCAATTGAGAGATTAAGAGTGATACTCTACAAGTGAGATTCTAAAACTCCCTAAGAGCTCTTGTTCACAAATCACGAACACTAGCTTTGGGTTCTCTTTATTGGTTGGAAGGAGAGTCACCTGGTGGAAGAGTTGTACGTGTGAGCCGACACTCACTCCGATCATGGATAGAGAATAGTAAAGAAGGCTATTGGTTGAGGTTCTTTTAGAATGTTACTTCTCTTCACTAATTGCAGGAGCTTTTCGGCACACAGAGGTTAGTAAAATCTAGTTAATTTATGCATATAGCATGTCAAACTTGTGTTATGAAAAATACTATGATATAAAATTTTTAAAATTCTGTTGTGTACTATTTTTCTAACAGGGGCATCACCATGCTTCCGTCATACCTGCAGGTGGCGCCCTTAGATGCTGCATCATCGAGCAAAAAGGATGAGTAAGGCACAACTGCTTTGAGGTGGCTGAGCATCGCCGTGCTCAAGGCCGAGTCTCCTTCAAGCCTTCATCGGTGTCCAACTCTGGTTGGTGTATGCTTCTGCGGCAGTTGGCGGTTGATGCACATTAATGAAGATTAAAAAAAATGCTCACAAGTTTACAGCTTAAACATTCATGACGATACAGTTGCAGCAAGAGCAAAAAAAAAAAAAAAAAAAAGAAAAAGTGAGTTGCTGGGACACCACAAATGACATCCATGCAAAAAAATTTTACATGTTAATTTATTTAAACAAAATTTTCGCGTGGAGCTAGTATAGCATAGATCATCTTTTCATGTGATCAACTTTTTATTTTATTTTTATTTTTATTATTATTTTTTGTTTAAATGCCTTTTGCACATTAATGTGTATTAATGGCTTTTGCTGTGCACGTTAAAGCGCCTTTTGTTTTTATTTTTTATCTAAGAAAAGTACTTTTGTGCCCTTATATATATATCTCATATATATATAATAAAATAAAAAATCTAATAAAATTACATAAAGCCTATGCCCCCTTATGAGTTTACACAAATTTGATCTAATCAAAAAGAGAATAAAATTATTAATCCAAAAGGACCAAATAATTAATGAAAAAAAATCCATTCATAAAATATAATCATTAATCACATGAACAAAAATAGTAAAAAGGCAAAGTATCCACAAACATGCAGTGAGAACATGATATTATCAGAATAAAATCATGTTAATTAAAATTATATATGCTATAACCCTACAGCAGAAGGAATGCATCATTAATAAACAAAAATTTTCTGAAAACTTTGTTTATCGGGAATAGCTATATAATTTTAATTAATAATAGAAAGCTTGGAGAATTTTTACAAACCTCTTGAAGTCCTATCAGGATATCCTAACTTTCCTCTTTAGCACCACAATCTTCCAAGGTAAGCCTACACACTAATGGAAAAACAAGTGGATGTCAAACAGTAAGACTAAATTAACCTCACATTTTGCTAGATCTGTAATTACTCAATAAATGAGATGGCAGATTTTTTTGTTTAGAGAAATAACCCTCAGTCTTTTTCTCTTTGAGTATTTTGTAAAAGTTATGCGAAAGATAAATGGAGATAATAGTTACCTCTATCTTTTTATATATGAACAGTTAGTTATTTTACAATTAATTTTAATTTATTTTAAATTTGAAATAACTACCATATAAGATATATGGGGAAGAAATATACTCCATATTCCTTATCCTTCTTTATTTTATTTTATTTTTGAAACAAATCACATATAATGTGATTCTATTTATACATATATATATCGTTTTTTAAAAAAAAGAAAGAGAATCACATTTCATGATTCCAAATATATTATATATATATATATATTTAATAGAGAATCACGTAATATAATATAAATCATATTATGTATATATAACATATATATAACATAATTTAAATCTTATACATATATTTAAAATAAAAAATAAATCATATTTATTAAGAATAGATTTCAAATTAATTAATAATTTAATTTTTTTGTCCATGTTGGAAAAGACAAAATGTAATCCCACCACAAGAGTGTCATACACAAAATTAAAATTATATTTAAATAATTTTTTATTCAAATATTAGCAATTAATAAATTCAAAACATATTTAATTAATCTTATCAATTAAATATAATCAATTAATTAATTAACTAGTGCTTAGTTAAATGTGACAACATTTATCATATTACATTACGTATTACAGAAAATATTTTTCTATTTCACATTAATAACTTAAGTGTGAAATAATTAATTCAAAATTTAATAATTTCAAATTAAATATGTATAATTCATTCTATGCATTAAATCTAATACTGTGTTATATTGGTTGCATTGGGGGCCTATAAACCTATAACCCAAGCTCTAATAAATTTGACAAGCAATTAAACTCTATAATTAATGTGTCAAATTTATTAGTTTCAGTGTTACTCCACTAAAAACTTGAAACTAAACTCTTGAAATTATAGTGAAAATTACTCAAAGAAAATTAGCAAGTAGTCTATTGATATAATCATTATAAATAAGTCAGTCCTCAATAAATAGTTCATAATAAGAGCTAGGTTCAATTTTCATTTACCTCACTTATTACATCTTTATTCTTGAGTTCTAATAATTCTCCAATAAATAGTTAATTCATAATCTTATTTTGAACAAGTGTTCTACTGTTCAAACCTCAAATCATCACCTAAGAGAGTTATTTTTCTAACTTTCATAAGGAAGGAATGGATTCTGTATCTGTATACTATTATTCCCAGCCATTTATTTCATTACGTTTTTAAGATACTAAGTTATGATATATATTTAGACAAATCTTACTATGAAAGTTAAAAAACATAATGTCATAAATAGTAGTCTAATAAATACTCAGGATTAAGACTGTCAAATATATGATCATTATAGTAATAATTTGAGCACTCTATTTGTAACAGATTATTATTAGATATTCATAATTTATCTAACCTAGTCCTATATAATCTCATTATATAAAATACTTGTAATCTAATGTCTATACATTAATAGCCCGGATAAGACTATTTTATTCTAAATAAGATTGGACCGTATTTGTAATATTTAATTAAAAACCCCAAACTTTAATTAATTATTACGGACTATTTAGATTATTATCTATAAATTTTAGCCCTAAGCATATAACACTTGTATGCTAAATTTATAATCACATAAATAATCGTAGAATTTTCTTGATGTTTTATGAAAGTATTCATAATACATATAAGCAACCATAATAATGATAAATGTTACTTTATTTAGTTATTGATAATATGTACAATATCACAGCTTATAGAGCACTAATTCCAACAATTTATATGTTCTAACTAAAAATATTATGTTTAAGAACAAATAAAGTTTCATCCACAAATATTATTCCTCATATATGCTTTATAACAAAAAAAGTTCTTAGAAAATAATTGATCCTAGTCTCTAATAAATGATTTTAATAAATTTGAAAGGACTAAGCACATGAGATAGCTTTAAGTGTGATTTCATCAAGTAAAGAGATAGGGTGTTTAGCACATCGGTTTGAACAAAAACCTATTATTCATATACTATAACATGTAAGAATTTTATACTGATTTCGATTCAAACCAATGTGCTAAGCAGCTTGGGAATTCTAAAGTATAAAACAGTTGTGTATAGCGCATTATATTGGTTTCACGGAAGCATTTAATGTATTTACCTCTTAGAAATTCATGAGACAACTATATAGAAGCATAGCTAATACGATTTATTTTTATTTTATTTTATTTTATTTTAAAGAAACAAGACTTTCTTCGAAGAAGACATAACTAGGATTTCGAAGATATAAAAACTACCTTTCTTAGTTAATACTAAATAGGAATACATAATTTTAGTCTCATATATAGAGAAATTTTAAATCGGAGTAGAGTTCCTAAACGAATTCATTATTCCACAGAAAAAGAGTCGATGTTAAACAAGTCTCATCTCATCGGTGAAGAGAGACACTTTACTCAAGTAAATGTCAACCTCAGTTGGCCCTGAAATGTTTGTACTTAAAGGGATGAAGCAAAATGTAACAAGATGTGGACACTCTGAAGGATTGAGCACTTTCAAAACCGGAAATTGGAGGGAAGATCCACTGTAAAATCTAATGAGCTTTGAAAGATTTTCTATTATTAGGTATTTAAGCTGAGGAAATTGTAATGTGCCCATCTTCTCATCCAACATTATTGCCTCCTCTGTCATGCTGCAGTAAAAGAGAACGAAAATAGGTACTTTATAGACCCACAACTCTACGAGTCCAGTTCTCTCAAACTCGGAGCAAGACACAGCAACGTCAATCAACTAAGAATTAAAATTTGAATAATTAAAATTAAAAACAGAATTAATCAGTGTATCTGAAGCGTAAAAAAAAAATAGAAAATTAAGGATAATTTCCTCAGATCCGTTTATTTACTCCGAAAACTGGATCATAGGATTTTTAGTAATCTATTGATTCACACAGAATGTCAAGAAAATAGCTTCAAAATTTGTTGATTGAAAACACCCAGATTTTATTTAAAGATATTCTCTTTTTTGGTATGATGAGACTAATATATTTTCGGGATAAATTATCACAAACGGTAACCAAAAAAAAAACAAAATACAAATAAAATTGAGAAAAAAAATTAAAAAAAAAGAAAAGTTAAACTAACTTATATTTAGCCCCAGAATCAAGCCAGAAATAGATTAAAACGTTCCTGATTGTAAAATTTCTTTTCTAATTAAGTGGAAGTTTCTAACAATTACATATGACTTTCTTTTTTCATAGTAATAATTCGCTCCGAGCCAAAAATATTGCCTTACGATTTCTTCCCTAACATGGGTTACATCACTAATTGAATCATGTTTTAGTTGGAGAGGAAAATATTTAATTCCTCTGCTACTTATGGGAGCTTGTATATCAATTTCTTCCATTACCTACAAAATGATAAGACTAAAAACTCACCTCATCAGTAAAGAGAGACACCTTACTAGGGTAAATATCAGGCTCATATGGCTTTGAAATTTTTTTACTTAAAGAGCTGAAACAAAATGTAACAAGTTCAGAACATTTGGAAAGTTTGAGTACATCCGAAGCCTGATATTGGAGAGAAGAACATTTGGAAAGTTTGAGTACATCCGAGGCCTCATATTGGAGAGAAGGTCCACTGCAAAATCTAATGAGCTTCGGAAGATACTACAGCCTCAAATACTTAAGCAGAGGAAGTTGTAATATATCCATCTTCTTATCCATCATAATTATCTCTTTCATCATGTTAGAGCTTCTAATTTCAAGTTGATTGAGCTGCATAAGTGTTGCAGCAAAAGCGGATGAAATAGACACTTTACAGACCCACAATCTTGTATGACCAGCTCTCCCAAACTTGGAGCGAGACAATGCAACATCAATCATTAAATTCAGTAACTATTTAAATCTTCTCGAGCCGTATGAACAGAGAGATCTAAGTATACAACTTCAATATTGCAAAAGCATAGAGCAAGCGAGATGGAGTTTTTTTTTTCCCCTCTTTTTTTAATGAATTTAAACAATTAAAGTACTAAAATGTATTTAATTTTTAATATGTATATGAATTTAATTTTTCATGTTTCTTTCCCATTTTCGACTGTTTTTTCTTTACATGGTTAAAGATATAGTTTGAAAAAATTGTATGTGTTTGGTCATAAGCATGTTCAATTATCCTGGGTTCGTGCGTCTATATATATATGTATGTATGTGTGTGTGTGTGTGTGTGTGTATAGGATTTAAGTTTCTTCTATTTTCATCTATATTGATGGAAGTATCATCGACTATAAGTTTAGTGATTAGACACGATAATTTGCTTTTTTTAGACTAAGGTTGTTTTAAGTGGCATATGCATTTGCTGAGTATGTTTGTCATTTTACCCAGAATAATATGGAAATGACTACGTAATCTTATATGAGTTAAACGTAACACTCTTTGCAGTTGCATTTTACTTTCAGTAATTGCATATATAGCATAGATGAATAATTTTAAATTTGTGCCTTTTTAATATCCATTTGGATTTTTTGAATCATAATAACGTAAATACTAGTTAAAATGCAATTCATAATACAACAAATAATCACCTTTGAATTTGCATTTTTTTCCCATACAAAAGAGCTAATTTCTTTGTTTGTTTCTTCCGATTGCCAGAATAACATTTTTTTTTAGTTGATGGCATGGAGTACTAGTTGATGGTGCTAATAAAATGGCCAATATGTTTGATTAAGATCGTTCTGGTTGAGTTGAAAATCAAAGAAATGATCATACGGCCAATAATTGTCGTAGCGATAGCTTGTCCTGGAGTGAATCAATGTCCTTTAAACACCTTCATCATCACCTTAGTTGTTGTGTTGTGATATATTTCTTGTTTCATGCTGGCTTGTTGGCTCATTGGTTTGGGTTGTTTGCATTGTAGGGCTTGAAGCAATACTGAGTTTGTTATCCTTCAATTTTGTTTGAGGGCACATTTGCTTGTGTCTGTATCAGAGACGGCTTAACATAATTTGAGGCGTTAAGCGGGATTTCTAAAAGGGCCCTACATAATAATATATATTTTTATGGATTTTTTTAGCATCATCATCCCTATTTCATTTTTTTCTCTAATTGTTTCTTCGCTTGAGTTCTTACATTTTCTTTGTTGCTTATGAGGAAATTTTTAAAACTCTAATAATTAGAAATTGAATCAAACTTCCTATTTTCCTCTTTTTCTTGAGTTTGTTATCCTTGATGCTTATTCTATATTGGACATTTTTTTTAAGAAAAAAATTAGACGTATTTATTTATAAGACATAATTTATATATGTATGAAAACTAAATTAACCAATAAACAAGAATAAAAAATTTAAAAAAATAAAATACCTAATGCAAATTGTTGAGGTCTGGTAGATCCGTAGGTGTGACGTGCCGAGTTAGCACACACGTAGGTCTCCCATTCACAAGTGTCGATGTTGACATGGCTCGAATAAATAGCAAGTCGGTACAAAACGTCTTCCGTAGGACCTCCAACAAGGTGTTGGGGATGATTAGGCCTGAAATAAACCAAAGAAAACGATTTCTTGAGCCCACTCTATTGCCAAAGACCATGACTTCACTAAAGATTAGGAAAACACAAGAAATATGACAATAAAGGAACTAACGTAAGTGGAGATGGCAGGAGGTGTAGTCAACAGTTGATGGAGGCCTAGTTTATAGGGTTGAGACAAAGCTATCTCCGTCAAGGCTGGAAGAAAAGCTGCCTCCGACGACGGATCTAGGCTATCTTTATAAAATGATGAAGGGCAATCTAGTGATCATGGCTAAATGGATGGAGCTTTGGATCCTTTGGTTTTTCAAAAACGTACTCTAGAGGCAAACATAAGTCGCCTTCACTCTAGAGCCAGGATTGCCAAAATAGAAAGTCAAAGGTTGGAGGTTTGTTCTAAAACTGGTTCTCTAATGCTCCGACAACGTCTGCTACACTCTATTTCCCTTTAGAGCAAGCAGCGCCAGGCTTTCGAGAATTAAACTTAAGAATGGCTGAAATAGCAAACATTTATAGCTATTCTAGGTTTTGTGTTGAAACTTAGACCTTCCTCTAGGTCTGATGCTCCTACTGGAGTTTGACCAAGTTGGAATCTTTATTTTTGGACATCTAATGCATATGCTGCTTCCTCCAACACGAGGTTTTCTCATTTTTGTTGTCTAAAATGTATGACATGTTATCGGACCATTTTGAAAATTCACGTGGCAACCGGTGATGAAGGCGTGCACATGGCACCTTCAACAATGGACTTGCGACTCAGAAAAAGACTATGGTGACACAAACAAGACCTATTTGGAGACATGCCATTGGATGTGCATGTTGGGTGCTAAGCACACCTGGTGCTTTGTCACTAGGTTTTCTTGGCTTTTTTTGCTATGAAAAAAGCTTCGAGGCTTGGGTTTTGACCCCTTGGGGTATTCTAAGGTAGAGTAGAGGCTTTTGGGCTATTCTTAAAGGCAAAAAAAGGGGCATTTTGAGGTCATTTTCCTCTATCACTCATATATTCTAGTTCAATTAGTTTCAATATCCTCCAAGTAGAATTTAAAATTGAATCAAACTAAAATAAATAGGCTCGTTTGACTATTCATGCCCTACCAAATCATGATCCAAGTTAGTTCCTCAAGCGTGGCTTGGGTTAATGGAGTGGGCCCATTCGCGGTGTAGGATGGGAATGCTAGGTTTGGGCAATTAGAGGGGCCCACCACAAAATCAGCCATCAACACAAAATTCAAGAAGCAATAATCAACAAGGAGACATTAATGAATAAATAGGAAATAGATAAAAAAATAAAAAATGCCAAAGATTTTACAGAGATAAAAAAAACGTTTGTTTAGAGAAAGAGAAGACATATTGTGTAAAATACAAATATAGGAAGGAAAGGCAATATTCTAAATAAAAAGAGTTGCAGTTACTTTTTATTATTTTTCTTTAAGAAAAGAAAACTTAGTAGTTTTTTTCGTTTTAGTTTATTAATAATTGTTTGAACCATTTTTTTTAAATTACGGTTTTGGTTTTTCTTTTTGGATAATCTCTTTCTGCTAGTGAGTAATGTTTAGTATCCCTATATTGAAGAGGTAATTAAATCATGGGTAACTACATAAAACATTAATTGGCTTTTGATTTAAAAAAATTTAAAAACACCAAATGGTGGAAAGAAAATAGTTAAAATATAGGTAAAAAATTGAAAAATTTGGGGCTCTTAAATTTGGGGCCTTAAACATCCGCTTAACATATCATATGGTTAACTCGACATTGGTTTGTATCCTTTGCATTCACTACATCTACTTCTGACAATTTTAAGGTTGTTATCCCTATTCCTACGGTCTCTTTTTAGTAGAAGGTTTGCAGTGCCTTTACAAGGCTAAATATCATCACTTTGCAATATTATGTGCCATTAAAACCTTAAATATGGCATTTGTATGTTAAATATTATTTTTGTGTTTTCATGTGAAACTGTGTTTAATTATGTGTTCTCGTGTGAAACTGTGTTTAATTATATTTTTAGTAATTTTTAGAAGTATTTTTGCATGAAAAACAAATAAAATGCGTGAAATCAGCAAAAACCATTAATTTTAGTAATGTAATTTTATTTTTAGTCTTCCATTAATTTGGGTAATGTAATTTTATTTTTAGTCTTTGTCTGTTGTATAGTGTTTTTTGTATCCAAATGTGTTTTATTACATTTTAGCGATCTCTACATATGTTTTCTGGTCCTAAATGTTGTGCCTGTTATAAAACCGTATCACTCTATTAGCTAATATAAGCAGTATTTTTGTTTGTGAGATTTGTATTACTTTTAGTTTTATTTTAGTTTTTATGTGACTATTTCTCATATTTTTTACTTTGTAAAATAATTAATTTTTTTAGGTTTATTTGTCAAGATCTTTGAAAGTTGGGGGTAAAAATGATGCAAAGAAACTTGAAATCTAAGGTCAAAATACAAATTTAAGCAAAGTGACTTCTTCATCATCAGAGGGGTCACCACTATCTTAAACTTCAGCTTTAACATTTTAATGGTTTTAACTCCTTACGGCAGGTTCCAAGTAAAATGTTATAGCACTTGTCCTTGCACAATTCTCACCATAGAAAGTGATCTAGACAGCTGAAGAAGTTTAGAATCCGAATGAATCGGAGTGAATGCCTATATATGTGTGTGTATTTATTCTAACTTCCATGACAATCAATCACGCATGCCTCGCTCATAGGAAAACGTATTACCTCTTGTTGCAATAGCAGCAATCGTGTAAAAGCAAATGTATAATAGAATAATGTTTTAAAAGTTAAGAAATTGAAAGTTACAATTAATGCAATACATATTAGAAAACAAAATCTAATTACAAAAAATTGGCTTAGATTAATCATTGAAATAATTTTTATTAACAGGGAGTATTATCATATAAGCTAAATGACATAATATACTTGACCTAGTGAATAATTTCTACCTTTATAATAATCTAAAATATGTGAAGATTTTAATTATCGTCGTCACAACAATTTTGTTGTAACATTGATCATAATTTGCATCTGTAGTAAACGTCCTTCAAATGCTACTCAAGTTATATTACGTATTATCGTCAATATAAAGCGATCTACCCATTTTTGTTAAAAGCTTCTACAAAAATAAACAGACTACTAAATATAAATACAAAACTAAAAGTAACCACAATGCAAATTTAAGAAATTTCTAATGCATTATACCAGAGATATTTAAGAATTAGTATGAGTAGTTTATATATAAATTTTGTGAGTTAAATTTTATAGTAAAAAATTTGTTACGTGCTTAAGGAGCAATTTTAGTATCATAAGGATTATTAGTTAAATCCAAATTTTTGTAACAAATTTAATAAGAGTAAATATGGAATTTACAAGATTAAGTATGATGTCATAGTTTTAAGCAAGGAATGGATTATAAAGAAATGCGGTATAAAATAATAATGTATGAGATTATATGAAATAAGGAAAAACTATATAAAAATATAAAAATTATATAGTATAAAAATTAAACAATACAAAATTATATAGTATGAGAATAATACATTATAAGAATTATATTGATAAAGTTATACAGTATGAAAATTAGACTACATTGGGTTAGCCAATATAGGAATTATACTATGAGGAGAATATGGATAAGCAAGGAAGGTTGTAGAATCTCATAAACAATATAAAAAAGAATACTGACAGCATAGGAAATACACCTATAGTATAGAAAAAACACAGTACAGTGTAAATTTAGACATATAGTTTATGATGTAAATGGGCTGACAGCATAGGAAATACACCTATAGTATAGAAAAAACACAGTACAGTGTAAATTTAGATAGTTTATGATGTAAATGGGCTGTACAAGATGACACTCAAAGTATATAAAAAATGCCCCACATCACCCCCTTGGAATCGGTTTTGGATGTGTCAATGTGAGTCACTTTTTGTAATTACCACTTGGTCCCTATAATAATTATTTTTGCAATTAAGGACCTAAGTGGATAAAATCCACCAAAGTGCCACCCAAAAGGTGGAAAGAAGGCCACATCCTCCCCTAAAGAGAACCGGTTATGGCCAATGTTTTTGTTGCAATTTTTAATTGCATTCTAATGCTTAAAGAGAAGACATAACATATCCTGGTGTTTAAGAAAAAAAATACACTTTTGTCTCAATCCTTTTCCTGCAAACTTGAGCAAAACTTACCCATTTCGTCACAAGCTAAAACCGACCACTTACTGTTGCATTCTCTTAAATATTTTCCAAGAATAACACTTCAAATCTACGTTAGAAGTAAGTCCTTGTGTTGGAGATCAAGATTTGTCACTTTTGGAGGTAAAAATTTAAACTTTTTCTTATGAATTTAAGTGGCTGTCTTGAGTTTTTAAATAAGTTTTGATGAGGTTTTGCTGTGGTTTATATCAAAGAGGAGTAACAAAGTTTAAGCACTCAAGTGGAGGATTAAAGCTTGAAAGATCTCATGGTAAGAACCCAAAGCCTAGTCCTCTGAAATTAAATTATGTTTTTTTAAGGAGAAGTTTTTTTTTTTTTTTACGAGCTGCTTAAAGAGAGAAAAGTTGTATTATGTTGAAGACAAAAAGGAGCTGTTTCGAACGAACGACATGTCGTTTCTTGCAAACTGCCATTACTTAAATTTTGATATGGGCGTTTAAGCAGGGATTTGGCTTATACAACCAATTTAAATTTCCAAATCAGAACCTATTATCCCCACACAAAAAAAGGATCCAAAATCTAGTATATTAAGTATGTTCGACGCAGAGTGTTCAAAAAATGGGTCTTGTTTCCTTTGGATTTGCTCTACATGTGGGTGAGGTATGCCATGATGTCACTGAGATGGTGAATGTGGAAGCAAAACGTATATACAAGCTTGTGAGGTATGCCATGAGGTCACTGAGATGGTGAATGTGGAAGTAAAACGTATATATAGGCTTACATTGGATTGGGAGATGGATGAACGAGTGGAAGAAAACGTGGCCTTCCATTGGACAATGACCCAATCTTCTTCACACACCTCACCAACGACCCAAATTTGGGGACTACTGTTCCTCTTGACACGTGGTGACCAATATAAATTTGTCTGCTATAAATTACTACTTTTCTTCCAATTCAACCGAATTGTGCTTGGGAAAAACTTAGAGCTTCGAGATGTTACATTTATGACCAGTGGAAATGAAGAATGGAATTTTGGCACTTTGTTTAATCTAAAGTGTGTATTTGTATAGTTGTTGTATTGTCAATTCTTTGCTCCTCTGAGGATTTTGGAACTTCTGAGGAAAAGAGTCGGGGCAAAAGTTAGATAGCCATCGTGGTCCAAATTGCCAAAATCCATTTAGAATCTTAAAATTGTGGGTATAAAGTGTTGGGTTTGGTGCCTTATAAACTAAGACACTGTATATATTGTTAATAAATAAATAAAATGACATTTGTAATTATTTTAATTGCTTATATGTATTATGAATACTTTAATAAGTATCAAGAAAATTCCATAAGATTATTTATGTGATTATAAATTTATCCAATAAGTATTATATACTTAGGGATAAAATTTATAGATAATAATCTAAATAGTACGTAATAATTAATTAAAGATTGAAATCTTTAATTAAATATGACAAGTACTATCCAATCTTATTTAGAATATCATAGTCTTATCCAGGCTATTAATGTAGAGACATTAGATTGGAGATATTTTATATAATGAAATTATATAGGACTGTACTAGATAAATTATGAATCTCTTATAATCATCCATTACAAATAGAGTTTTCAAATCTATTACTATAATAATCATATATTTGACAGTCTTACTCCTGAGTATATATTTGGCTCCTATTAATGACATTATGCTTTTTGATTTACATGGTAAGATTTGTCTAAATACAAATCATAACTTAACATCTTGGAAACATAATAGAATAAATAAGTGGCAATAATATTATACAGATACAAAATCTATTCCTTCCATATGAAAGTTAGAAAAATAATTCTCTTGTATGATGATTTGAGGTTTGAATTGTAGAGCGCTCGTTCATAATAAGATTATGAATTAACTGTTTATTAGAAAATTATTGGAACTCAAGAATAAAGGTGCAATAAGAGAGGTAAACGAAAATTGAACCTAGCTCTTATTATGAACTATTTATGGCAAACTGATTTATATGTAATGTTTATATCAATGGACTATTCGCTAATTTTCTTTGAGTAATTTTCACTATAATCTCAAGAGTTCAGTTTCAGGTTTTTAGTGGAATAACACTAAAACTAATAAATTTTGGCATATTAATTAAAGAGTTTAATTAAGTGCCAAATTTATTGGAGCTTGGATTATAAGTTTGTTGGAAAAATGAGTACGCAAAGGAATATTAAATTTTTTTAAACTTGAGTATTTTCCAAAACATAAGTTTGACATGCTATATACATAAATTGATCAGATCTTACTAACCTTTGTATGGCGAAGAGCTTCTGCAATTAGTGTAAAGAAGAACATTCTAGAAGAGCCTCAACCAACTAGTCTTCTTTGTTATTCTCTATCCATGATCGGAGTATGTGTGAGCACATGTCGTATAGCTCTTTCTCGGTGATTGTCCTTCCAACCAATTGAGAAGACCTAGAGCTAAGGTTTGAGATTGTGAACAGTAGCCCTCAGGGAGTTTCAGAGTATCTGACAGTAGAGAACTCACTCTTAACTTCTCAATTGATCTCAACAACTGAGAAAACTCAGTCCCTATTTATAGAGGTTGGACCTAGGGTTAGTCATTATCAAATAAGGCCTCAAAAATTCAAATCTGAATCAACTTTTGATAAAATCGCATCAAAAACATGTAATCAAATTATCGTTAGATCAGTAGGCTGAACTAACGGATTGGCCTGCCGAACTTACAATAATATAATCCCTGAGAATTTGTTATTTCCCACCCGAGATTCATTGGATAGAGCCTTAGTTTTAACTCAAACCTAATAAAAAAGTTATCTGATTAAAACAGTCATACCTCAATAATCTCAAGGAAAGTAAATATTCCTAATAATTCAACAAGTTTATCTTGAATTAATTTTACAAAATTAATTTAACTAATAAACTGTCATAAATTATTTGATCTTATCGGATTTCAGCCAATCTAATAATTTAACATAAGTCATCAATTTATTGGAAAAGCACACCATATCGTTACAGGATTTATTATGAGCTAGCAAAGAGAACCTAATAGACCTATATAGTTCAAGCTCTTATAATTATAAAATATAATATCCCAGTTACATATTTTATAATTATCAACTCTAACACTACTCCACTAAAAGCTTAGAGCTACACTCTCGAACTATATACAATTACGAAGCTTCAAATTAGCTAAGTATCCATGACATATTATAATGTGTCGTATCCCTATAGAATATTCATAATCGGCTTAAGGATCAATTCTATCTTACCTTCGATTATTTTTATCTTACGTACTATTATCTCACCATTAAAAAACTTACTATCTAAGGACAGTATACCATTCGGTTATACCTATGCCTCCAAATGGTTAAGTTCTTTAATTTTCAAATTACAAAATATCGCATATGAGAGAATATCATTGACTCCAACAATGGAGCTATAAATTCCATATCTATGAATAATAGGTCTATGCTATCAAGAGTCATGTCTTCAACATACTGGTACGTTTACTATCACAAAGTCAAGATATAACCCTTTGGTACATCAAAGGACATAAGACAAGATAATGAGCCCACTAGTCATTTCAAGATTAAGATACAACACATCTAATTGTCTAAAGGGAATTGATTTACACAGATGGAATTATTAATCTAAATCAATTCCACTTTATGTCCCAATCCAACACATTATGACCTATGACAATGTACTAATGTTTCTACGCGTAGAGTCCAACTCTAATGGCCAAGACAAGCTATTTCCTATCACAGATATAGACAACATGACAATTTCAGCATAAATAAAGTGCCCAACTATATTCCCTCGATTGCAAATCTTATGATTTAGACTATCACCTTTAGAATCATGTCTTCTGCATAATCTGCCCATCATATGCCTGATTGGTTTAGATTGATAGTCTTAGACTTTTGATTGCTTTAACATACATTCAACAAATATAAACATAAAGCGGACAACATTTGGTGTATGAACAATAAATAAATTTTTTATTGATAAAATGTATTCAAAAACATATTACAACATTTTACTCCTTAGGGCATACATGTTTAACAATCTCCTACTTGCACTAAAATATGACATATCATGCAGCCCTATAGCTTGCAAATGCCTCTTGAAAACCTTCGTAGTTAGTGTCTTCAAAAATGGATCAACTAAATTGTCCTCAGATGTAATTTTGCTTACAACAACATGGCTATCGTCAATGAAGTCCTTTATAACATGATACTTCTGATGAATATGCTTACTCTTCTTGTGAAATCTTGGTTTCTTAGCATTAGGTATCGCTATAGTGGTATTACAATACAACGATACCACCTTATCCATGTAAGGAACTACTTCAAGATCCCCAAGGAACTTACGAAGCCACATTGCTTCTTTTGAAGCATAACTAGCTGCCACATACTCGGCTTCCATTGTTGAATCCGAAGTGTAGTCTTGCTTGATACTTCTCTAAACAATGTCATCGCCACTCAGAGTAAACACAAAACCAGAAGTTGATCTCCTTGAATTCGGACAGGATTGAAAATCCAAATCTGGATATCCTCGAATGTTAAATCCTCACCCAATTACATAAGCATATACCCTTGAGTCCTTCTTAAGTACTTGAAAATATGCTTGACCGTAACCCAATGGTTTAGTCCTAGATTCGATTGAAATTGACTTACTATCCTGATTGCATAACTAATATTTGGTCATATGCAAAGCATCGCATAACTAATATTTGGTCGTGTGCAAAGCATCGCATAACTAATTCCAAACCTAGATGGTTGCCCACCTTTTTTAGAATCCTACATTGCAAATCTCTTGAAAATTTTATCTATGTAAACCACTTGGGACAAAGCTATCATTTTGTTCTTCTTATCCCGAAAGATCTAGATACCGAGAACATAATTAGCTTCACCTAAGTCTTTCATGTCAAACTGCTTGATCAATCATAATTTGACTATTGACAATGGCCCAACATCATTGCCAATTAGTAAGATGTCATCTACATAGAGTAGTAGAAAAGCCACATTCTCATCCTTAATGTGTTTGTAAACACATTGTTCGTCAACATTTTGTTCGAACCCATAAGACTTGATCACCTGATCAAATCTTATGTTCTAAGAATGGGAAGCCTGCTTAAGTCTATAAATTGGCTTTAGCAGCTTATAAACCTTACTCTTTTGACCCTTAGCCTTGAACCTATCTGGCTATACCATATATATGGACTCATCAAGATAGCCATTTAAAAAGGCTATCTTGACATCCATCTGCCTAATCTTGTAGTCAAGAGCGACAGCTAGGACAAGTGAATGCAGATGGACTTAAGGATAGCTATAGTTGAAAAGGTTTTCTCATAATCAATTCTTTCCTTTTGTGTGTATCCCTTAGCGACAATCTAGCCTTATAGGTTTGCTTACACCACATGGGTTTTACCCTTTTGGAAAGATCTACAAGTTCCTAGACCTGATTAGTGTCCATAGACTTTATCTCAATGTTCATAGTTTCTGTCCAAAGTTTTGAATCAACATCCTCCATAGCCTCTTCGTAAGTGAAAGGATCCCTATCATGTTCATCCAGTTCAGCCAAAAATGCCACACCATTAAATATATACTTCTCGAGTTGATACCTGATCCTCCCACTATGCCAAAGCCTCTTAGGTTGTTGTTCAGTTGGTTTTTCCACATTGATTGGATTGATTTCTACCAAAACCCTTGGAGTGATCGAATCACTCCTTAACTCCTTGAGTACTACTTTACTTTGAGGCTTAAAGAAGTTCATGTAACTTTCCCCAAGGAATGTCGCATTTGTTGAAACCACTACTTTATTTTCTTTTAGGTTAGAGAAATAACCCCCTTTAGTCCCTTTTGGATATCCTACAAACACACAAACTTTCGAATGTGTTTCCAACTTATTCGCTTCCTTATATAAGACATGAGTCAGACATCTTTATATGCGAATATGGTTTAAGAATGTCTTCTTCTCCATCCATAACTTGTGAGGAGCTTTAGGAACCGATTTTGAAGACATATTGTTCAAAAGATAACATACGATTTGTAGTGCCAATCCTCTAAAGGATAAAGGCAATGACGAATAACTCATCATGGATCTGACCACATCCAACAATGTCCTATTTCTTTTCTCAACTACGCCATTCTACTGCAAACTGCCCGGCATAGTCAAATGGGATAAAATCTCATTCTCTAATAAGTGTTCCAAGAACTCATTGAAAATTTATTTTCCACCTCGATCAGATCAAAGTGCCTTTATGGGTTTATCTAATTACTTTTTTGCTTTAACCTGAAACTCCCTGAACATGTCAAAAGTTTCACTTTATGATGCACTAGGTAGATATACCCATGTCTTGAGGAATCATCAATAAAAGTGATAAAGTACTTATACCCTCATCGTACTTGGATGTTTATGGGACCACAAACATCGCTATGCACAAGTTTCAGAACCCTTCGGGTTATTTTGCCCTTAAAATAAGATTCACATGTGGTATAGATTCCACCTTCGAGTGACTTAAAGTATAGATTCCACCTTTAAGTGACTTAAAGGTCCATCCTTTGCCAACCTTTGAATCTTATTTAGGCTAATATGACTTAACCACAAATGCTAAAGATAGGTCTTATTAGAGTGAGAAATCTCAAGTTTTTTAGAGTTATTATCATTAACCTTAGTGTTAAGCAATAAGTCCATCTTAGGTTTTATAAAATATAGATTGTTTTGCATCCATCCATCATAGATAAAAGATTTATTTTTATGAAATCACCACTTTATTATTAAAAGAAACTGAATAAGAATCTTTAAATAAACAAGCTACAAATATTAAGTTTCTTTTAAGTTTAGGAATATAAAAACAATCTCGTAAAACTAAAATCCTATAATTATCAAAATAAAGATGGACATCTCTAACTGTTTCAGCCAACACCAAGGATCCATCGCCCATCCAAAGTGTGTAGTCTTCATGCAGTAGACTTCTCATTTCTTTAGACCCCTGCAAAGAAACACAAGCATGATTAGTTGCTCTGAAATGTATGACCTAAGTGCCACTCGATTCCTTAACCAAACAAGTTTCAATAACCAAAAGATCACACCTACCTCCTTGGGAAAGGAAGTCCTTGCAATTCTTTTTGATGTGCCTGACCTTCCCATGGTAAAAGCATTTGAGCTTCTTTAGGTTCTTCTTTTTCTTCTTCTTATTCTTGTCGTTTTCAATAATTGAAGACTTTCCATTCTTAGCTTGGTGCCTCCTTCCATTTGCTAGATTAAGATTGGAACCGGATGCAACTGCCAAGTTAGCCTTACCACCTGTAAGAGTTTTCTTGATCAGATTTTTGAACTCTTGTAACTGCTTCATCAGCTCTATTCAGGTCACATTCTATCTATTGCTTAAATTGCATGAAGCTCTAAATGAGATAAACTCCTTTGATAGATTCTCAAAAACCATAGTCATCTATGATCAACATCGATATCAGCTTCGTGGGCTTGAGCTTCAGTGAAGTAACCCATGACTAACATCATATGCTCCTTCACAAGAGTCCCTGGTCTTTGTTTGCAGTTCAAAAGTTTACAAAGTGCCCCTTGCTATTTTGCTATGGCTTGGCCTCCAAACACATCTTCACGATTATCCATGATCTACTTTGCAGTCTCATAATCTTCATACTAAGCCTGCAGCATATTTTCATGCTAGCCATAACATAACAGTGGGCCTAATCGTTAACATCTTTCCAGCCATCATACGCTTGGATTTGCTCATTACTGAATTTCTTAATAGCTTCAGAAGGACACGGTGTCGTCAACACGAATTTTAGTTTCTCAAAGGAAAGGATGATATTCAGGTTCGTCTTCTAATGATTGTAGTTCTCACCAGTTAATCGAAGATAAAGTGTTTTTAGATATTTTAATCAACAATAAAGATCATATACTAAATATAAGCAATCATTCCATAACAGTTTTGTAAAATAACACCATTAATTAAACAAATAATTGTGTTTATGTGCCAAAACCTTGAAAATACTACAGCCATACAATGATAATTCCTAACTCAGAATTCAACAAGCCGCCTAGGGGAGACTTGCCAAATTAAATTAGGAACATGAACTCCCTCTGATTAATATATGCCATCCAAGACCCATGTAATCCAGCATATATTAATAATCATTTTCTTTGGCCATCAATTTTATTATCAGAGCTTGTAGGGGAGGTTAATAATAAAATCAAATTGAGTATACAACCATCATTTCAACTATTTTATCCATGACTATAATTGCCACTAAGGGTGTGCAATGATAGATCATGCAAAAATAAATTATCCTTTCAAATATCCAACCCGGTATATGATGAAATCCCTTCCTGCAGGTTGGGACCACCATGTGCTACCTATGGATAAACGATGGAGGCCGTAGGTCTTTTCTTTGAAAACCTTCTCCCACTTAATCTTTTAAAAAACCAAGTTTTGTTTTAAACATGTATGAACAATTTTTAATGAGCGGCACTCCCTATTCTTTATGACATGCTATCAATATACATAGCAAATCATATTATAATGTAGACAAGCAAAATAATCATGCAAAGCCATAAGTGAAATAATAATAAACAAGCGTAATATTATGGTTCCACCCTAGATAAAAGAAATTAAAGATTACAAGAGATCAATTAAAATATATTATTGATTCCTCATCCTTGTATCTTCAAGATGTATCTGTCTTCATATGGTATCTATCTTCAAGTCTTCAATCCCACATAGATCAAATACTTCACTTTTTTGGTCATCACAAAATTTCATGTTTCTAAGAATTATCTCAAAAATAAAATCAAAATTGCACTAAAAAGCATACCTTTTCTGAAAACCTATAGCTCTCTACCAGCCTATCTATCTATGTGATTTTGCTACCAGTCATCACCCATCGGCCTGTTGCTAGAGATGGCTAAATCCTACCCAACGGATGGCTTGTAAAACTAGAAGTTCGGCCTACCGAACTTGAAGGTTTGGCTTGCCGAACTTGAGGGTTTGGCTTGCCGAACTTGAGGGTTTGGCCTGCCGACCAAGTAAAACTCACGTTTTTCCAAAAAATAATTTTTACGTAGTTTTTCAACCTTATTTTTAACAATTCAAAGATATAAAAATTTAGAGACTTAAGAAAAACAATGGAACTACTATCATCGATCTTCTAGATCTGTCTACAATTTGAATGATTATTTAATTATAAAATTTTTACAAATTTAAAATTAAATAATAATTCCTAGACAGTGATGATAGACTGCCATTTAATTACATGAAAAATCTAGATATACATTCTAACTTCTAAGGAACCATAATCAGCATAAATTAACTAATTAACAAATAATTAAATAATAATTTAATCAACTATAATTAATTAATAAACATTCATCATATAATCTCATGACAACATATAAATATATAGAAACCCTAAAGTGCTAACTCTTTAAAAAAAATTAAATTCAAGCGTAGGAGAGATCAAGATGACATAATTTATATAAATAGCATGGTCATAAACTCGTAAATTTAAAAGCCTAACTTTGATACCAATTGTTAGAAAAAAGAGTACATAGCAGAATTTTAAAGTTTTTAAAATTAGAGTATTTTTTAAAACATAAGTTTGATATGCTATATACATAAATTAATCAGATCTTACTAACATTTGTATGTCAAAGAGCTTCTGCAATCAGTGTAGAGAAGAATGTTCAAGAAAAGCCTCAACCAACTAGTCTTCTTTGCTATTCTCTATCCACAATCAGAGTGTGTGTGGACACACGCCGTATAGCTCTTCCCTGGTGACTCGCCTTCTAACCAATTGAGAAGACTTAGAGTCAAGGTTCGAGATTGTGAACAATAGCCCTTAGGGAGTTTCAAAGTATCTGACAGTAGAGTACTCACTCTTAACTTTTCAATTGATCTCAATGATTGAGAAAACTCAATCCTTATTTGTAACGGTTAGACCCAAGGTTAGTCATTATCAAATCAGGCTTCAAAAATTTGAATCTAGATCAACTTTTGATAAAATCGTGTCAAAACTACGTAATCAGATTATCGTTAGATCGATAGGCCAAACTAATGGATCGGCCTGCCGATACTCCATCAGTTGGCCGAACTAAAGAATTAGCCTGCCGAACTTGTGATAATATAATCCATGAAAATCTTTTATTTTCCACTCGAGATTCTTTTAATAGAGCCTCGGTTTTAATTTAAATAACCCAATAAAGAAGTTATCTAATTAAAGCAATCATATCTGGATAATCTTAAGGAAAATAAATATTCTTCATAATTCAACAAGTTTATCTTGAATTAATTTTGTAAAATTAATTCAAACAATAAACAGACATGAATTTTCTGATTCTATCAAATTTTAGCCAATCTAATAATTTAACATAAGTCACTAATTTATTGAAAAAGCGCTCCGTATCGTTACATGATTTATTATGAGCTAAGAAAGGAGACCTGATGGACCTATTAGTTCATGCTCTGATAATTATAAAATATAATATCTCAGGTACATATTTTATGATTATCAACTTTAACACTACTCCACTAAAAGCTTAGAGCTATACTCTCAAACTATACAAAATTATAAAGCTTGAAATTAGCTAAATGTCTATGACATATCATAATGTATCGTATCCCTATAGAATATTCGTAATTAGCCTAAGGATAAATTCTACCTTGCCTTCCCAATTATTTTTATCTTACATTCTATTATCTCACCATTGGAAAACTTACTATCCAAGGACAGTATACCATTTGGTTACACCTATGCATCCAAATGTTTGAGCATTCTAGCTTTTCAATTACAAGATAACGCATATAAGAAAATATCATTGAATTCACCAATGGAGCTATGGATTCCATATCTATGAACAACAAGTTTATGTTATCAAGAGTCATGTCTCCAACATACCGGTATGCATATCATCACAGAGTCAAGATATCATCCTTTGATACATCAAAAGATATAAGACAAGATAACTGGCCCATTAGTCATTTTAGGATGAAGAAACAACACATATGATTGTCTAAAGTGAATTTATTTCCACAGATGGAATTAACAATCCAAATTAATTCCACTTTATGTCTCGATCCAATACATTGTCATATATGACAATATATTAATGTTTCTACGCGTGGAGTCTAACTCTAATGGCCAAGACAGGCCATCTCCCATAAGGAATATAGAAAACATAACAATCTTAGCATTGATAATGTGGCGTCCAGCCTGGGTGTACTCCCTCAAGCCTCCATAAGACCCATCTTGCAGGGCCTTTGGACTTATGGCTCTTATTGGTAGACCATCCCCGTGCCACCCACTCATCCATACTGTTCCCTCTAGGACCCTCTGGCCCCTTAGGGTTTTCTTTCGCGTTCCTTGGGTTCGAACCTCAAACCTCCCTTAAGAGGTTCTTATTTCCATCTTGAGTACCAATTGAGTTACTAGCTCAATTGGTACTCAAGATGGAAATAAGAACCTCTTAAGGGAGGTTTGAGGTTCAAACCCGAGGAACGCAAAAGAAAACCCTGAGGGGATAGAGGGCCCCAGAGGGGACAGTACGAATAAGTAGGCGGCATGGGGATGGTCTACCAATAAGAGCCATAAGTCTGGGGGGCCCGCAAGGTGGGTCCTATTGAGGCTTGAGGGAGTACGCTTGGGCCGGATGCCACAATAAAACGTGTGTTTTATTGTGGCGTCTGGCCTAGGCGTACTCCCTCAAGCCTCCATAGGACCCACCTTGCGGGGCCTCCGGACTTATGGCTCTTATTGGTAGACCATCCCCATGCCGTCCACTCATCTGTATTGTCCCATCTGGGGCCCTCTAGCCCCTTAGGGTTTTTCTTTCGCATCCCTCGGGTTCGAACCTCGAACCTCGAACCTCCTTTAAGAGGTTCTTATTTCCTTCTCGAGTACTAATTGAGCGTTTTATTGTGGCATCCAGCCCGGGCGTACTCCCTCAAGCCTCCATAGGACCCATCTTGCAGGGCCTTTGGACTTATGGCTCTTATTGGTAGACCATCCCCGTGCCACCCACTCATCCATACTGTTCCCTCTAGGACCCTCTGGCCCCTTAGGGTTTTCTTTCGCGTTCCTTGGGTTCGAACCTCAAACCTCCCTTAAGAGGTTCTTATTTCCATCTTGAGTACCAATTGAGTTACTAGCTTAATTGGTACTCGAGATGGAAATAAGAACCTCTTAAGGGAGGTTTGAGGTT
>CAMOHE010050501.1:6449-27724 GCA_946598075.1 Artocarpus hirsutus | reverse complement strand
CCCCTCGTCCCCACCCACGGCCCCCCGGCTCTAATCCCTCACATGTGTAATATGCAAAATTATGTATTTGAAATTCAAATTTGTGAAATTATATATGTAATTGAAATTGTGAATTTGTGAATATGTGTAATATGTGAAATTATATAAATATGTGAAATTATATAGTTGAAATTGTAAACTTGTGAATATGTCAAGATTTGAATATGTGAAATTATGTCAATATATGAAATTGGGAACTTGAAATTGTAAACTTGTGAATATGTGAAGATGTGAATTTGTGCAATTATGTAAATATGTCAATATGTTTAATATGTGAAATTGTATAATTAAAATTGTAAATTTGTGAATACGTGTAATATGTGAGGTTATGTAAATATGTGTAATATATGAAATTATGTGAATATGTGCAATTAGTGAAATTATATATGTAATTGAAATTATAAATTTGTGAATATGTGTAATATGTGAAATTATATGAATATGTGAAATTGTGTAATTGAAAATGTATGAAGTGGAATATGTGAAGATGTGAATATGTGTATATTTAATATTAGAATGTATGTGTTAGTTTTTGCTTACTTTGCACAGGTACAATGTCTCACGAGATCGATAGTGACTAGTACAAGGACGAGTACGAAGACTGCACTCAATCTTCATCATAATATAAGAAGGAAAATTAACGCAGTAAGCCATGAAGGCGAACCAAATTTGATCCAAAAGTAGACTTTGAGCGAATGTTTACATTAATGAAAAAAAATCATCGTATGAGAAAGAAAGGTTTAAGAATTGAAGTGACTTTTGATTCAAAAGGCTAACTAGAAGGCACACCTGGCCATGAATAAAGTAGTTGGATTGGAGTCCTCAGTCGATAGCATGTTTCGATATGGACAAAAGATTAGAGGTCTAAGGATTTAGATAAAGTAAAAGATGTGATTTGGAGAGAGATATACGAAGCTTTCACAGTTGAAGATTGGTATAGGAAAAGGGCTTTAAAGGTTTGAGGCGAATTAGCAAGGGGGTTTAGATATGACCTCTACGTTACCTTCGTACAGCCATACTTTCCATTTCAGAGGAGGATGAAAATGTATATAAACGACCTCTTATGGTAGTACACTATTAACCCTCTATAAACGATGACGGTTGGGAAGCTTTTGTGAGGTATCGACGTTCCACCAAATTCCAACTACTATCATCAAACGTAAGAAAAATAAGAGCAAAAATTGAGTATTGCTCTATGGTTGGCCGAGCCGGATATAAAGAGCTCGAGCAATCCTTGGTACATTAATATTTTACTCATATTACATATATCAATTATTCTATTATTACTATGTTACTAACATAGCGTAACACAGTTTGCAAAGACGGGCGTGCTACCAACATGGAAGGAGTTGTGAGTAAAATCATGTCAAGGTCCCGATGGCCAGTTTAAAAATTCAAAAGTAGCAGAAATTGAGAACTTGATTGTAAGTTTACTGAATATGAACAATTAATTTGTAATTTAATACCAGACGAAGGATTGCTTGAATAACATGGTTGTGTTGTCATTTTATAGGATGAATACACAATGCAACGAAGTCAAGGGAGCTTCCAATCTGTTGGTAATAATGACATTTTGATGAAGGCACTAGGAAAACTGAAACATTCAGGACGTGTTCACTGTTAATCAAAGTATGTGAAGCACTCTCAATACTTTAACCTCCAATCAGGTATTTTAAAATTGCATTCCCAAATATCGAAGAGGCAGATGGAGATTGTAGAATTGCAGGGTCTTGTGATTGAGATCATTTCCCAAGGACATGCTAAGTCGATGGATGATAGCATCTTACAACGCAATAGCTTTAAAGCTAGTTGTAACCCTCCTAATAATGTAGCAGAAGCTCCAAAAGATCCAGAAGTCCAATTGTCAGCTCCTTGTCAATAGCCCGAACAATGCGGGCTCTTTGTTGAGGCTAGAATTAATTGTAGGTGTACACTTGTTGCGCTTGGAAAGGTGTGGATGGAGAGTCTTTTAACTGATATGGTTCATGGACGATTATTAGGTGAAGAGAACGTGTGTGTTAGCATCACTACCATCCAAGTTAGAACAGCTGAATTGCCTGTTCCAACACTTGAATCAACAACTATGGGTGAAGCAGCCGAAAGCTTCATCGCATGGCCGAAGAGGTTAGTTGAAGTCATCATATTGACGAAGACGAGTCGAGTGCCTAGCCATGTTCTACAAGATCTACGCAGAAAGAAACGCCAAAAAAAGAAAAGCTCTACAAAAGCAAGAGAATCACAACCTGAGGTAGAACAAGAACAAGAACAAATCGTTGCTAATGAGCAACTGCCTGCATTTAACTTCACTTCAGTACCTTAGGAATTTATACAGTTGGCTCTATATGCACATTCTTTCATGCACGATGCTCGACGATTCAGTGCCCGATACTGATAAATGTCACTGGCAATGAATTGCCTATCTATGTAGGGTATGAAGACGTTTACTACTTCATCAACTTTGATAAAATCAGGGCAAACTATATCCTAGTATACGTTAGGTAATAACTCCATCCTTATTTCATATTTTTAAAATATAGGTAGAGTTGTAAGGTGCTTTCAAATAATTGATTGTATTGTTTTTTATTGTAGTTTTTTGATAGAATATTGTGAACTTCAAAGCTTGGCACAAAATTTAGGCTTCATATCTCCGGCCATTGTTTCAAGTGCTGTAAGAGACCTACAGAGTGATCATAGAGAGTGCGCCATATCACTCTTCCACTTATTAGCTCAAGCACCGAGGGGTAAATTATTCTTCCTGCCATAAAATGTTGGAGCACATTGGATATTAGGACTTATTTCTCTATGGGAGGACCAAATATATTGGTTTGACCCCCTCGGACACCCACCACGTGAGGATTTCGTATCAGTCACAAGATTGTAAGTCTTAATGTTCTTTTATAAAATTAACTGTTTTTTGTCCCATATAATTGTATTGTCTATTAATTCATTTAAACATAACACATTGTTAGGGTGCTTAACGATTGAAAGCTTCAAGCAGGAAACGGTGCCACAAACTGACCGAACGGAATACTATATTCCAAACATAAGTGTCCAAGACAACAAGGAAACGTAAATGTGGTTTTTTTATTCTACGTTTCATGCGGGATATAATTACAAGTGGTATACAAGCCTTAGGAAAAAAAGATTTTTATATACTTACAGATATATATGAAGTTAGATTAGAGTGGGTACAATTTGTAAATAGGTATATGCTCTTTAGATAGATAGATAGAGATAGATAGATAGAGATAGTAGATAAACAATTGCTGAAAATACCTCAAATGTAAATGATGTTATAAATACCTTGTAATTTCAATATACACCAATTTTTGTATACAATTAGGGCCTTGCTGTAATGGATAACACATGGGACTGGTTATCTCGTGGGAAATCAAAAATTTTTGAAGATTTTTTTTGGGGGAATACCAATTTTTCAGGACGATTTTGCAAGAAGCCATCGTGAAATCCTTAGTATTCTACAAGGGTTTTTTGAAAATCGTCGTGGAATCAAGGGCTTCCACGACTGTTTTTCAAAAAACCGTCGTGAAAAATTACTACATACAACCCCTTTCTACGCTAATTTTTCTATTACATGATGATAAAAAACTGTTATGAAAACTCAATGTTGTATGACGACTGAAGTTTTTACGACGGTTTTTTAACCATCGTGAAATTTTTCTACGACGGTTATAAACCGTCGTGGAATCTACAGTTTATAGTAGTGTCTACTGGTAGTTCTAATGATGAATATTCAACAAGATTAACAATTTTAATAAAGTAAAGCACATCGGAAATTTCAGAGAAAGAAAGAAAGAAAGAAATTGCAAGATCGAGACAAAAGAGCTCATGTCTGTATCAACCTCTTTATTTCTGCTATGGCTCAAGAGTCTTTATACGCGTTCACACTTTGAATCAACGGAGATTTGCAAGACAATTCAATTCAATTCAATTCTAAATATATATATCAAGGAAAGGTCTTCATTGAAAAGTGCGGAAAGAGACGGACAACTCTATAGCTTGTTTGGACTTTTAAGCAAGGGCGCTTGTTTTCAGAAGAAGCTACCAGTTTCCACGTACTCTTGTTTTCAAAAGAAACTGATCATCGGTGGTTCGTAGAATCTGCAGTGAGGGACCAATTATTTGGTGCACCCGGCTAAAGGTAAAAAGGAGTACTACCTAATAATCATGGTTGTTTTGTAATCATGTTCTGTTAGGACTTAAACCGCTAGATTTATGGTGGTTTATTCTTAATGTGAAAATTACATCCACCCAATGCTGTTGTAGTCATCCGCTATTAGATTAACCACCCACCTATTTGGACCATCGGTCTTAAAGAAGACTAACTACGCAACTATGCTCCCTACTACAAATTTGTATTAAACGATAGAGTTTAGACGACTATTTCATAAAATCCGTCATCTAAATATGAATAAGATATACAAAAATCGTTGTAGAAAGCTAAGTATGAATAAGATATACAAAAATCGTTGTAGAAAGCTAAGTGTAGACAGCCTTTTAACGACCGTTTTTTAATCTCACACTCTTTTTCAAAAATTTTAAATGCTTGCTAAACCCTCCCTCTTTCTCTTCAAAATTTTAAATGCTCTGTCTCCCCAAAATGATCTCATCTCTTTCTCTCTCCATTTCAAACCCTTGTTGTCCCCACCCTCGCACACCATCATGAAATCCTCCACCGCCCTTTGCCCACCACCCTCCCCATTGTCATGCCTTCTCCCTCTCGCCTGCCATCACGGACACCGTCGGGACCCCCACCCTTGTCCACCACAAATGATTTTGATCAAGCTTATGAGAATGTGTGACTAATTAGCTAATCAGATTAATAAACAAACCAAATTCTTGTGGCTCTATAATTCCATTTTATTGTCCCTTTTTCCTGTTATTTATGTCATAAATATGTTGTAGTTAAATTTATAAAATAACTGAGGCTAGGAAGTGCCAAAGTAAGACGTAAAAAACAAAAGCTAGCTAGCAACGTCTGGAAAATAATAAAGCTAATCTTCTAATGTAAGCAGTGGCGGTGCTAAAAAATTTTTTCCGGTGAGGGCGTGAATTAAACCAAAAATTTCAACTAAAACACGTTATTTCTATTTTAATAGAAGTTTAATTCACTTTTTAAAATTTATGGTTTATGAAATTATGAATTCATATAATATTATAATTGAGTCGTTTATTTATTTATAAGGTGTTTAGCAAACTAATTGAAACTGAAAATTTTGGTTTAAAAATTGTAGCATGTAGAGCTTAACAATGTAGCAATTTTTTGTTTTTTACTGTAGATGTTGAGAGTTTTACAATGTAGTTGGTTGGAACCAATTCCAACCTACTTGCAAATGCCCTTTTAGTATTTTGAAATTAAATTATATGTTTAGAATCTTGGTTTAAACCAAAACTTTTGGTTCAAATCAAAATTACTATAGTATTTTGTCTTACAAAATTTGAATTGTTGTTGTATTTTTGATTTAAACTCATGGTTTAAACCAAGGTTCCCAAATGGCAAAACAATTTAAAAGATAAAATTTGAGGACATAATTGAAACTTTTAAAACGTTTTAATGTATATTGTAAAGAAGAAGTTTCAGAGGGGGAGCAAATAAGAAGCAAAGTACAAAAAAAAAAAAAAAACCAAAGGTTTATATCATAAAGGAGCCACGTGGGTTAGTTGGGGCCATCCCCACCGAGTTTAACGTGGCTCCACCATTGAACTTAAGGAAGTGAAGAAATGCCTCATCAGAAACGTGGCTCCAGCGCATGGAAAAAACCTTGTACTGTACACCAGCAAGCTTTATTTTTCAAAGAGAATAGTTGTTCGGATATAAAGACCTTTCTTAGTGATCTTAAAACGAGTGAAGTTATTTAGCAACATTTAAACATCCTGGTAAAGTGAAATTCACATAAAGTGTCTTGCTTATAGGAGCCAAAACTAAAGAAAATCAATTTTGAAAGCAGAACTAAATTCTAATTTGAAAATACATATAATTCCTAATGCAAATATACTTACTCCTAAAATAATAGTGTTTGATCATTTAGTTGGAACTATAAGTTAGAAACTAAAATATTATAGCATGTAAGAGCTTTATAATTCCAACTAAGTTTGCTAAACGAGGCCTAAAAAAAAAAAAGATAATCCTAACAATAATTGTAAATAAAATAATAATTCCCACACTATTTTTAATTATATCACTACATCACATAGTTACGACGTTGTTCCTCCCTTTTCAATTTGTTCTTGACGATTTTGGTTTGAACAAGCGCCACAATTTCTTGACAATCCAATAGAGAAATCTTATGACATGGAACAAAGAGATGAAGGCAAGCAATATAAACCATTCCAAATCCAATCCCACCAAGATCCCATAGTCTGGACCATAATTTTTCCTGAATGGGTTCACCATGGTCATACCTGTAAGGAAGGTAAATGCAAGAGCTGTCACCGCTGCGCACATGACGAGAGTCAAAAGAAACATAAATAACTTGTTCCTAAGACGAACTCCACTGATGAGAAGAAGAATGATGCTGAGTGATGCAAAGAAAGAAATGCTGTTGTAAAACATGAAATAGGTGTAGTAAATTTCCGAATCACGTGCTAGAATTGAGGTTCCTGCATTGCACATATCTTCCTTGCTGCAATTATAATTAGTGCCCTTGTCTTGGTCTCTGGTCTCTTGCCAAATTCCACCCGGAGGGTTGATGGCAGTTTGGTATGTCATTGTTGAGATCACAGTAGACACGATCATTATCGAGCCGCGCTTGTCTTCTATCCAATCTCCTTTGTATTTTAGGAAGCCAAACCAGTTTCTAGATTTTCGTTTTGACGATTTCTCTGTGGATGATTTTTGGGTGATAGCTGATGAAGTCGATGTTGCCAAACCGGAGTCCTTAAATGTTTTTCGGATTTTGTCACTAATGAAGTCTGCTCCTGAGATGTATTCTAGGAGCTCGAAGGCTTTCAGACCTCTATGGTTCATAATTTCATCTGCTGCGGCTTTTATTTTAGGTACTGAGAGCAAGTATTCCACAGTCTGCGGTAAAATCATAACACTTTCAATATAGAAATCTCTCCTTGTATATGAAATATCCCCTAATAATGAGTGATTTCAAAATTTCTTTTCAGAAGAAGTTGAAAATTACAACTTTTCTCCAATACTTTATAAATTTTGTAACAAACTTGAAAAATAAGAAATAAAAATCAGATTTCCAAACATGATCCTTTAAAAAAGAATTTCTGTAAACTATTACAACTAAACAAGAGAAATGAGAAATCCAATCAAACAGACCTTTGATTTCAAAGAGAACTCTGATTGCCAACTTACCTCAACTTGCTTTAGCATCACAGCTAAATGCAAAATAGTGTTGCCATTAGCATGCTCTTTCAAGTTGAGGAACTCACAGTTCTCGTATGCACCTTCCAGTTTGACCAACACTTCGAGTGCTTCCAAATGGTTGTATTTGACACACAAATGCAACACTGTTTGTCCATCAGGAACCACTTCCAAAACCGACTCCTTTCTCGTGCTAATCAGTAGCTTAATCACATCAATTCTGCCTCTCAAGGCGGCATAATGGAGAGGGATCTTCCCGTCTTGGTCTTTGGCTAAGCACATATTTTGATCACCATTTTCTTGCAACAATGCTTGGACAACCTCCGTGTGGCCCTCGGCGGAAGCCAAATGAAGAGGCGAGTGTTTGTGGGAATCCAACTCGGAAGCAAGTTTCGGCTTGTGGAAAAGAAGTTGTCTAGTGAAATCAAGGTGGCCTAATAAAGCGGATATGTGAAGAGGAGTTTCATTGAAGGTGCTAAGTGAAATCCTACTCAAAATCAATGGATCTTTTTGTATCAATGAGTTGAAAGTAATCAAAGATCCTTCAATTGATGCTTCATATAATCTAGTTAATGCATCATCTTGTAGAGGCCTTATTTCCATTGTTTTTCTTTGTTAGGTTGGCTGTCTAAAGTAAAAGACACAGGGAAAGTCGGGGATTCTTATGAAAGGAAATGAATTGGGAGATAACCATCAATATTCCAAGCCTATATTAGTCTTTTTTGTTTTTGTTGTCACTTTACTTTTGTTTTCTTTTTTTTTCTTTTTGAAAGTCATTGTCACTTTTGGTTTAATGTATTTATGCGTTTGGTTCGTGATTCAAATCACGGTTCGAATCATTTTGCTACGGTATTTTCTTGAACCAAACGGACTAATTCAATATTGTATGATTGGTCAAAGTTGTAGGCAAATTTTTTATTAATATTAATAGTTATTTGATTTCTCTTTTACTTTGTGAGGTTATCAAATAACTACTAATATTAATAAAAAACTGGCACTTTTCTAAGAGCCAATTGATTTCTGCTCTTTGGCCATATATAAGTGACTCTAATGGTAGCACAAAATTAATATTTGATTTTTAAGAGCCAATTGGCTTCTTTATCAATTATTTTTTTTCCTATGTCTCTTGTTATTTTGCCATTGATTTGTCCTAAACGGTAAAAATCCGCAGAAGATTTTTTATCCATGTTCATTTGAAGCTAGTTTTTCAATAGATTTTTCCTGTCTTTTATGAAATTGCCTATTATATATGTAACAAGGACACGCAAAGTGGATATATTCTTCAACATGAAGGGGAATTCGCCAATCAGTTCATTGTGTCCTAGGTCCAAAACCTCCAAACCCAAGCAATTTGCTAGAGATTTCGGAATCTCCCCCTAAATCAAATTGCCGTTGAGATCTAGTGCCTTTAACGTACAACCCCCTGGGACCACATCGGGAATCGAACCTTCCAAGTTGTTCTTGTGTAGATTTAGCACTTCATGTGAATCACTACCTTCAATCGATCACGATGGTATTCTACCTTTTAAATTGTTATGAGACAAATCAAGAACCAAAATTTATTTAGCATTACATATGTGTTCTGGTAGAACTCCTGTAAGGCTATTGTTTGAGACGGAGAAGAAATAAATTATCGAACTGTTATCAAAATTATTGTGTGGAAGGGAAGTGAAATTATTGTTGGACAAATCTGTAAACAAGATATCGTGGAAGAATAGGGATTTTTCCTTGAAGCTGGTTAAAAGTTTTAAGTCAAGGGATAGGAGTCTTTCAGAGAAGACAAAAGGTTGTTGCATGCCTACCAGGTAATTACATGAAAGATTTAGATGTGTAAGGGTCCCATTTCCAACTTCCCAAATCCACTCTGGTATCACTCCTGAAATCTGGTTATTGGAAAGTCTCAAAGTACTTAACTCTGGCAGGTTCTTTAAATCAGGAATTCTTCTTAGGTTGTTATATGAAAGATCAAGAGTAAAAAGATTGCCATGGCCTTGAAATATGTGCTGGTGTTTGGTGCCATTGATCTTGTTATAAGAGAGATATGAGGATGTTAGATTTTTGAGTTTAAAGATAGATGTTGGGATTAGAGATGTCAAATGGGCTAGCTCAACCCAGCCTAGCCCATTTAATTTAGGCCCAAGCATGTCTCATGCCGTGTTTGGGCCTGCTCATTTATTTATCGTGTCATGCTAAGTTAGATGTAGTTAATTTTTTTGGCGTCAAGCCCAGCCCACGGCTCATTTGTTAACGGGCCGTGCTCATAAAGTGCTTGGGCCGTGCTCGTGTCCGTATCCATGTTTGTGCTTTTTTTGTTGTACTTTTTACTTTTAATGTGTTTTTTTCATGCCTAATGTTAAATTTTAAAAAAAAATGAAAACACTAAATCATAATTAAAGAAAGTGTATTATTGATAAAAAATCTTTTCTAAGGACAACAATATTGTAGAATCTTATACGTTGTAGTTCCCATTACTTACTTTTAATATAAATCAAAGAGGGTAAATATATATTGTCAATTGATAATTTACCAACAACAAAGAATTTGTTACATCTTTTTTTCTTTTTTAATCAAATCTATTAGAATTTTAGAACTTCTTTATTAAAAAAAATATTTATAAAAATATAAAATATATTAATAAAATTAATTTTAAATCCAATCGTGCTTTTACCGTGCTCGTGCTCATGCCGGGCCCTTACCGTCTAAACCTTCATTCCAATTCACAATCTTCGTTGAAACTTCTCTGGAGAAACTCAAATTGTCCTTCAATTGTAGCAACAAAGATTGTTAAGAGGCAAGACATTTGCCGGAATCCACAAGTGTACAAAGGCCTAGTAGGATTAAGCAAACGAAAGGCCGTGGAAATGGACTGTTTCTCATTGTAGCAGTTAATTACCAGGAAGAGAAATCAAATTAGCGCATAATTCAAGTACTACTAAAGCCAAGTAAACCCACGCCAATTATACAAGGCTATCTCGTTTAAAAGTCTTGCTATGCTGTGGTCAATAGTCTTCTAAAGCATTGACCCAGCAGTCTAAAGTCAGTGCTGTCTTAAAATACTAATAATTTAGACATATGTTGGCCCACTAAAAAGCAACTGCGAGACCATTCATTCTCTGTTTGGTCACATCATTGGAAGGATGAAAATTTCGAGGAAATGTGAAGGAATTGCAAATTCGCAACACTAAAAACAGTTATAGCCCACGCCATATATTATATA
Source organism: Artocarpus hirsutus (assembly GCA_946598075.1). Classification (NCBI taxonomy): domain Eukaryota; kingdom Viridiplantae; phylum Streptophyta; class Magnoliopsida; order Rosales; family Moraceae; genus Artocarpus; species Artocarpus hirsutus. Next base: position 17,129 of record CAMOHE010050501.1, on the reverse strand, counting down.
TACATGATATATCTAAAGCAAAAGTCTTATTGTGCTATGATCAAAGGTATCAAGAGCACCATTGACCTGTCTAATATTTAGTACTTTTCTTAAGATATTGACAATTTAGAGATACCTTCGTCAGTAATCACTTATATATGACCCACCATGCAATAATAATAATAATAATAATAATAATAAATCATACAAGTCTTGGTTCACAGGATTTAAAAACGAAAGTTTCGAGTAAATGTGGTGGGACAAGGTTTGCAAGTAGCACGAAGTACAAAAAGCGCAAATTTCCTTTGTATCAAAACCCATGAAATTATGGATGGAAGTCTTGTAAGATAGAAATATTGGACAAGGCAGTCAAGTCAAGTTACAAAAGTAGTTAGTGGGTGTTTGAAAAAAATGATGGAAACAAGCGGTGAGAACAACTTTTACTGTAGCATGTGAGAGTTTTATACTATAGTAATTTTTTTTATTGATACTGTAGCATATGAGAGCTTTTTACTGTTTATAACTGATTTTGTGGTAGGAACCAGTGGTTCCCACCACTCCCAAACACCCCATAAGTAGTTAGTACACGAAAGCAGATTTTTTAGAAAAGACTTTTCCTTTATTTCAAGCGGAGATTTAAATTCATCAGCACCCACTCATAATTTAGCATATGTTTCCCAAAAGTGGTTCTAATTTTTTTTTATAGTTTCAATCACTTTTGTTATATTGTTTTCTTTCACAAAATTTAAACAAAAAAAAAAAAGTTCAAACCATAAAAATCGGCTTCAACTGCTCCCCCAAATAGATGCTTAAAAGCATTTCTACCGTTAGTTCTAATGATGAAAATTCAACAAGATTGAGCACATCGGAAATTTCAGGGAACGAAAGAAAGAAAGAAATTGTAAGATCGAGACAAAAAAGCTTATGTCTGTATCAACCTCTTTGTTTCTGCTATCGCTCAAGAGTCTTTATACGTATTCACACTTTGAATCAAGGGAGATTTGCAAGACAATTCAATTCATAATATATACATCAAGGAAAGGTCTTCATTGATAATTGCGGAAAGAGAAGGATAACTAGCTTGTTTGGACTTTTAAGCAAGGACGATTGTTTTGAAAAGAAGCTACCAGTTTCAATGTACTCTTGTTTTCAAAAGAAACTGACCATCGGTGGTTCGTAGAATTTGCAGTGAAGGACCAATTATTTTAATGACCGAAAAAATCTAAAAATTAATAAGTATGATTAATTAAGAATTTTTCCATAATTACTCACATAAGTACTTAAGAAAGTACAAGTTTAAAATTTATTAACATGCAAATTTAAAGGTCTTAATAGCTATTAGACCTTAAAAATAAATAATGTTGTGAATGTACAAATTTATGTGCTTTATTTGTAAAACATGTAACAACGAAATATTATGATATTACATTAAAATAATTGTTTAATATGCTAAACTAAAAGTTTATGATTTATTAATTTCATGCGTGAGCCAAAGAAGTGATATTTATAAGAATCTCAATTAGAATGTTTAAATTGGGATTATTTGATAAAAAATGGGATTTTCAACTTACTATGATCATATGAAAATTCTTATATGATATCAGTTCAGTAAAAAAAAAAAAAAACCTAAGTCAATGGTGATCATGAGCTCAGCACCATAATTCGAGACATGGTGAGCATAAGGCTTAAATAAGCAAGTTTGACCTCGATTTTTTCTACGAGACCATAAGGCATGACAAGAATGCACGATGTTCTATACATTTACAGTTAGTTGCTTACAAGTGTAAATAACTGCGTAAAATTTATAATAGTAATAATTATTATAAGAATGCTAATGGAATTCACGAAGATTACATGGGCCTTTAAGGCAAATGCAAAAGCACAAATGCACAAATGTCAACCCATAAAGTGATTATGCAAAGTTTAGAAACATCCATGTAACACCTACCAAATTTTCATGTAACGGATTATGTTAAATGAATAACAATGTTAAGTATTTTTTTTCCTTAACGAAATATGATATAATGTTACTAACTATTTTATTTTAAATATGATGATAGGTGACAGTCACGTGGAATTGGTGTATACAAGGTGTTCACATCAATAATGTTGCATGCATGATATATATTTTGCAATTAGTTAAGATTTTGTTGTGTTTAAGAGTATGTGGTAGTTCAGCAAGCAGAACCTTTAGGTTTGGCAGGCTGAATTGTCCCACACCAAACTATAGGCTGATGGAATTTCATCGGTAGGCCTAACTTCATGACTTCAGCAGGCTAAAGACAGCTTACAAGCAATCAGCAAAAATCTCTCAAAATTGTGACATCGATGATTGGACATGATTGGAATGATTAATTCTGATTGATTAACATAATTTTGGCTTTGTTTTTTTTTTAATTTTGGGTAATAGGATGTTTGACTTTTATGGATGATTGAGTAATTGATAAGGTTTCCTACTTTTCACAATGCAAATTGGGCAAGTAAAAATAAGTCAAGTTGACCTTTCCTTATTTCTCTCCCTTATTCCACATAAAAGCAGCGTTTTTTTTTAGTTTCCCTACTACAAATATAGAGAGTCATTTGACCTAAATAACAACATCTTTCCAAATCCATAAAAGCTCGAACGGAGGTCACTATCGCGTTTAGAGCATTGAAACGAGTCGGGAAGTGGCCTTAGATCGTCGATCAGAGGGCCGAATCACAAAAAACCAAAGTCGTCGTTGACCGGCCGTTGACCGAGTTTGACCGGCATTGACCGGACTCCGTTGGTGGCTGAGCTCGAGCCTAACCCCCCTTAAATCGACCCTTTTGAGTCCCATGGCGGCGTCAATTTCACCTAATTCTACCTTTATAATAGCAGGTTGGGCTCCACAATCTTGGCAAAAAATGGAGGCTCCGATCATGGCTTTCCGGTAATGGAAACCCGAAATTAGCTGAGGGCTTTTGCTACCCATCCCCCTTTGAGCATTTCCCCTGATCCAATTTGAAGCAATGTGGTTGGGAAGAGCAAGAACGGAGACTCCCGTGGCGGTTGACGGTGGGCAAGGTGGATCTTTGCCGGAACGTGGTGCTATGGTGCAATTGGGTGAGGCATCTTCCTCACCGTCACCCTCTGATTCATTTGGGCTGGGAGGTGTCGATCACTGTTGCCGGAGGTGGCATAAATAAAGGTGGCACTACGGCGACAATGGAGGTAAATGGGCGGAGCAATCCGCCAACTGTTGAGCTGCCACGAAGGATGGGTTTTGTTCCTCTCGTCGTGGTGGTCGTGTAGGAACAAGAATCACATCGATCGGACGTCGGATGACAAAGATATCTTATCGAAAAGTTTGGGTTTCTCTGCCACTTTGGGAGGCGCGTGTGTTTCCTTCGGTGGCGTTTTGGGTGGCATGGCACACCGTTGGACTTGGCTCGACGAGAGCTTTCCATTGGTATGGGAGGTGTCGAAAATGGACGCCGGAATCTTGACCAGATTTTTGAGGAGAGAGAGAAAATGTAGAGAGAGAAAGTAGAGAGAGAGAGGGAAATGGGTTGATTTGATTGGCTGGGATTTTTTTTTTGGTCATCTATTTATAGACAACTTTGTATCTACACAGTCTAAACTGTGTTGTGTCTGGCAGATCAAATTTGATCCGTAAACTTAAATTTTCTGTAAATATAATTGTACTTATGAAAATTGTAACTTATTTGCACTTTGAAGATAATCATATAAATTTTTAATTTTCTTGTTGTATTATTACGTTACTGCAATATTCATTTTGACATAGAAATCATTTTCATAAATTTATCATACTATATGGATTTTGTGATTAAATTTTGAAACAATAAACTTTGATATGTTTGTTCTCAAAACCAATGATTAATTATTTTCACAACTATATACATATATATATGTATATATGTATATGAATTCTCACAAAGATATTGTGCATTTAAAACTTTGCTCAATATAACTATTTATTTATTTATTTATTTTTAACTTTTAAAATTTCAAAATTTATAACATATACTTTTTATTAAAAATTCTCACACTGTAAACTTCAAATTTCATTTTAAAAACAATAGTTGTAATTTGTAAAAGTTTTGTAAATTAAATTGACTATCAAGATTGAATTTAATTTAAAATTTCAAACATAGCACAATTTTATGCTTCACGAACTTCTTCTTATAAAGAGCCATTTATAGGTCTGCGTTACCAATAAGTCAGCGTTTACGGACTCCATCAATGCTCTTCTTCTTCTTCTTATTCACTATTATTTTAATAACTGATATTACTATTATTGTCATTGTTATTTCAACAATAATAATAAACTTTACATAATTATTAATGTGTATAATAATTAACTATACACATTCAAAATATTGGAATTCTCGCATCCTTGAACTTGATGCTCATCATTTTTAATTTATGGTATGGAGCTCATGATCACTATTGATCTGAGTTTTTTTTACTGAACTGACATCATATAGGGATTTTCCACATTATCATAGTAAGTTGAAAATTCTACTTTTGCCAAATAACATCATCTTTTTGGCTCATGTATGAAATTAATAGATCTTAAACTCTTGGTTTAGCACATTAAATAATTATTTTTAATTATTTTAATGTACTATCATAACATTACATTGTTCCATAAATAAAGCACTTAAATTTGTGTATTCACAACATTATTTATCTTTAAGGTCTTACGGCTAGTAAAACCTTCAAATTTGCATATTAATAACTTAAAACTTGTACTTTCTCAAGTACTTAGCTAAGTCATGAGGGAAAAATATTCAATTAATCATAGTTATTAACGTTTGAATTTTTTGGGTCATTACAGGTAACATTGATTAACATCAGCAATTTGAATGAAGAGCTGAAAAAAATTGTATCCCTGTTATGTTTGGTTACAAAAGAATCCCTCTGTTGCACAGTTCTATTTTTTCATCTTTTGTTTTAATTAATGTTTGAAAAATTGATTAGTTTAAATCTAGAATTTAATTAAGATTTAAACAATGAATTTCCTTTGAAATTTCATATATTTTGTTATTATGAAATTTGTGATCAAGATGTAATGAAATTCCAATGTAGATTGTGTGTGTAATTTTTGTGAACTATGGTGTGTTTTATATGTAAACATTTTGTGCGTTAAATATTAAAGAATTTGTTAGGTACCTTAAAGAGAAAATTAGTATAGCATAGATTATGTTAAAATCTGAATTTTGTGACAAATACGGATAGAGTAAATATTTATAAGATTAAATATTACGTCATATTCCTAAATAGTAAATAAGTTGACAGTATAGCTGTTAGTAAAACTCGTATAGATTTTAGGTTTGCTGTCCTTCTAGTGTTGAAATTCAATGTACAAAAACACTCAGAAAAGTGTAAAGAACAATACAATAGAATAGAATAATACAAAACTAGTACCTGAATTAAACAGTAAGGGTACACAATGTAGTGGGATATTCTTATAGCATGTTTGGTAAGTCGGTCCAAACCACAATCTAGACTACTTTTCAGTTATAAACAAGATAAAGCTCTCACATGTTCCAGCAGCAATAAAAAAATCGATACAGTATCAAACTCTTATATACTATAGTAAAAACAATTCTAACCAATGGTTCTAACCATCCTACCAAACACCTAGTAAAAAATTATCTTCTCAATTCCTTACCTATTGAACAAGAAAAATACAGTTAGAATAGAACTGGACTGTTAAAGTAAAAACCTGCTAGTACTAGATGCCAAAAGTAATCATGCTTTTTAATACCTCAAAAGTTGTGAAAAATCTCCCCTAAGTCTAGGATAAATTCTGGCTCTCCAACAGGGCATAAGAGCAAAATTTTTTTGTCGCTAATTATTGTCAAGCTTTGTATAATCCAAGGACATGATTCTCTCTCTCTCTCTCTCTCTCTATAAGTTAGCTCTAAGAATCAAAATCTCTTCCATTTTCTCTCAACCAAAATTCGCCCTCTCCCCCAGCATAATCCCTCAATCTTATTAATCCAAGCCTCTAATCATCCTTATGTACAAGATCAAGCATTTTAAAGAAGGCTCAAGGGAATTTCAAGGTAAAACCTAAACTTTGCCTAGTGTATTATAAAGTTTGGTTTGAGTTTGGATGAGATCCTTACTTGTGGTGTCTTGATCTTTTTAGCAAGGGGATTTAGAAGTCTTCAAACTCAAAAGGGGAGACGATCACTTTGAGTCTTTCAGGTAAAAACCCTAATGCTCGAGTTTTGACTAAAGTTTGTTTTTTTAATTATATATTGTAATATGCTATTATAGACTTTAATATGTAAAAGGACACTATACGACATGATTATTGTATGTGGTATACATTTATGAATGTGCTTGAAATATTAAAAGTATGATCTAATTCTAAGAAAGCAGGCTAAGTAAGGTTTATGTGTTATAACATTTTTAAAGAACCTTTTTCAAAGATTTAAGTCTTTAAGACACTTAGAGGTCAAGCTTGTTTTTCAAGTTAATCATTTATGTATAGTCATTCTCAACATTTTGTTTTTTTTTTTTTGGTATTGTTTTTGTTTTCGTTTTGTTTTGTTTTTTTCTTTTCTTTTCATGCAACAACTCTTGCTTTAAGTGGCTTGTGCAGGTGTTAAAAAAAAAAGGCCAAAATTGAGCTGAAAAGTATTAAACTTAGAGTGGCATTGCAACGAACATTACAACAAATAACTGCCTTGATCAAGTGACTTTGTACACAATCTCATGTTATAGCAATCACATGGAGCAATTTCAGCAAGTTGAAATTGGAAAACGAAAAGATTAGCAAATTCTCGAAAGTAATAAAAAACAATACTGTTTTATGCAGTAGCCGAATAAATGATAAGAAGTTTAGAATTGTTGAAAATTATTCGTTCACAATTATTTATTTATTAATTTATTGGCAGCGAGCACTTTGCTTTTCTAGCTCTATTTTTTTGACAATGAACATGCAAAAGATTATAAGAGTTCACGCACACATAACAAGTACTGAAACAATAATATAAGAGTGGTATCTGAATTGAAGTGGTCTTTTTGGACATTGTTTTCTACAATCTGCAAGCTGCTTCAGAACATCCTTAGGGTGATAGCATTTTTGTTGAGAGGTTGCATGTTTTTTGATTGTTTGGATGCTTGCTTTATTTATTTGTGCTGTATGATATGTATGAAAACTTGTTTTTGAATTTTTTATGTCTCCACATGATTAGTCAGACATTGAGCATGACTGTTTATTTGTTTCCTCTTTATGAAAAGCTAAGTATGGAGGAATATTATCGTGCAGTACCACTTTCTTGTTTTTGAATTGTTTTAAATTTATGCAGTCTAAGAGATCATCTGCCAGGACAAAATTCTTGACCGGAATCACCAGTGACTTTAGATATGGAACAGTTGGATGCGATGTTCCAAACCTTCCAGGGTGCACCGGGGGCCACAGAAAGACGAGACCCTAAAGCCCACCGAACAAACGCCTTAATGGTGTTCATGAAGTCGAAACCCCGAGTGTTTGAAGGGTCATCAGAACATGTAGTCGCTGAGACTTGGTTGAAAGCAATCAAAGAGAAGTTTGATACTTTGGTAGTTCCACAATAATACCGAGTTGGATTTGCCACGTATCTGTTCGAGGGGTCAGTTGAAGATTGGTTGGACTTGTGTATGGGTGGTTATGACATGTCAAATCTTTCGTGGCATGAGTTTGAGACTGTATTTCGAGAGAAATATATCCCTGGGACCTATAGTGGGGAACTAGTTCAAGGTAACATGACAGTCGCGCAATATCATGCTCGATTTGTTGAGTTGTCTAATTGTGACCCGACCATTATGGCCAACCCTATTTTGAAGTGCGCGAAGTTCAGAGAAGGGCTGAAGGCCAAGATTAGATCACAGTTGGCTCGAGTGCCTCTGACTGACTTTTCAGTGTTGGTTACGGCTGCTCTACTCACAGAAGATGATCTCATCAAGAGCTTTGGAGGCAACAAAGGATCCACGGGCCACAGCTAAAAGATCGGCAAGAAAGACAAGTTACATGTTCGCAACAAAAAGATAAACAAGAAAAACCAGTCACAGGTTTTCAAAAAAAAGAGGGGCAAGAAAGACCAGTTACCGGTTCACAACAAAAAGAAAAACAAGACCAGTCGTAGGTTTGCAACAAAAAGATGGGCAAGAGAGACCAGTTACTGGTTCGCAACAAAAATAAAAACAAGAAAGACGAGTCACAGGTTCGCAACAAAAAGAGGGGCAAGAAAGACCAGTTACCAGTTCACAACAAAAGATCTGCAAAAAAGACAAGTTACGGAGTGGCGACAAAAAAATGAGCAAGAAAGGATGGTTACAGGCAATAACCTAAATGCTTGTTATATTTGTCAACAGACGGGCCACTTAACCAAAAAAAGTCCCCTCTTTCCTCTAAGGGGCAACAGAGCAGCCAACTGAGTTCAGCTTTTGCGGGTGCTCCCAATTGCCTGGCACAACCTGCTTCGTCAGGTGGAGAGAAAAATCAGACACAGGGTCAAAGTTTCGAAGGCAGTGGTATCGATGAGACTAGTTACTTGTCAGGCAACCCGAATGTGCAGGTGTCGTCAACAGATGGGCCACATAAAACAAAATTTCCCAGATAGGAAGCAGCTATCCCCTCTTGCCTCTGGGGGACATTTGATGAGCCAATTCGATCCAGCTTCTTTGGTTGCTCACAATACTCAGACACAGCCTGCTCCAGACGCGAATTTGTCAGGTGGTGCGAAAGAGCATATACAGGGTCAATGTTCCCAAGGCAGCAATGCCAATGAGAACAAGGAAGCATGCCTTAAGTGTCATTATTGTCAAAAAATAGGCCACATAAAACAAAATTGCCGGGATTGGAAGCAACAAGCCCCACTTGCCTCTAGGGGAGAACGTAAGAGCCAATTTTAGAAAAATGTTTTAAAAGAAATAGTTTTAAATCATTATCTTATGTTTTAAAAGAAAATGTTTTAATTTAGAAATGGTTCTTAATTTAAATTAAGAAATGTATTAAAAAGAAAAGTTTTAAGAAATTATTAGTATGTTAGCATTTAAATAATTAAGTCTAAAGAAATAATTATTATGTTCGAACATAATAATTATTACTACGCTATTATTACATTTTAAGTAAAACGTATTTCCCTAAGAGAAATATGTTATGAAACCATTATTATGATTTCTTTAAAAAAAATGTTCTCCAATTAGGTAATTTACGTTAAAGTGTGTTTAAGTTTATAATTATGTGGTTAAGTAACGACTACGTAAGTTGGATCGTTACAAAAGTTTAGATAGAGACATTTATAAGAAGAAATTAGGAAAAAAAAATTATTTATAAATGTCCCATTTAACAAAAGAGGAAAAAGAAAAAATGTATAGGAAAAAAATGCAAGGATTAAAAAAAGAATGGAAAGACAGAGAGAGATTTTGGAAGAAATTTTGGATTTTGAGGAGTTGAAATATTCTTTGGGTGTAAAACTAAATACAAAAATTTCAAACGACATAAAGAGGGAGATGGGTTCGAATACCGATCTCAGTAATGTGAGATTTATTGTGTATTTGGTACAAATTTCCGCGAAATGTTGAGGAAATATAGAGAAGTATCGAAAAATCTGTTAATAGTTATATTTTTATTTTTTTAATTTTATAAACATTTTTATAAGATGAATAAATTTCGTCAACTGTTGCATGACAAATGGCCATTGTATTACACGACTAATAAGAAAAGAAAAATGTCTTGAATGCTTGTCTACCAAAAAAAAGAAAGAAAAATGTCAGGGTACTAGAGAAACATTTCTCATTTGGTACATGCCACTATGTATATTGTGCATTGGTGGAACAAGGATTGCAAGTGGCACGAAGTAAAAAAAAACACAAATTTCCTTTATATCAAAACCCATGAAATTACGAATGGAATTCTTGTCTAGGTAGAGATAGAAATGGACAAGTCAGTCAAGTCAAGTTACAAAAATAGTTAAACGAAAGCAGATTTTTTAGAAAGACCATTCCTTTATTTCAATCGGGCCAAAATGGCTTAAATTCATTGGTCCCCACTAAAATAATTAAGCATATGTTGGGCAAAAGCGGTTTCTAACTGTTTCTTTATAGTTTCAACCATTTTTGTCATATTGTTTTCTTTCACAAAATTTAAACCAGAAAATAATTCAAACCATACACATACAAATGGGCTCCAACTGCTCTCCCGAATAGATGCTAAGCATTTCTACAGTTAGTTCTAATGATGAATATTCAACGGATTCACAATTTTAATTAAGCAACGCACATCGGAAATTTCAGGGAAAGAAAGAAAGAAAAAAATTGCAAGAGCAAGACAGAAAAAAAAAAAAAAAAAAAAAAAAAGGGCTTATGTCTGTATCAACCTCTTTGTTTCTGTTGTGGCTCAAAAGTCTTTATACGCTTTCACACGTTGAATCAAGGGAGATTTGCAAGATAATTCAATTCATAATATATATATCAAGGAAAGGTCTTCATTGAATGTAATGACCCGAAAAATTAAAACGTTAATAACTATGATTAATTGAGGGTTTTTCCCTCATGACTTAGCTAAGTACTTAAGAAAGTACAAGTTTAGCATTTATTAACACGCAAATTTAAAGGTCTTAATAGCCGTAAGACCTTAGAAATAATTAATGTTGTGAATGCACAAAATTATGTGCTTTATTTATGAAACATGTAATAATGTAATGTTATGATAGTAC
>CAMOHE010050500.1:0-12730 GCA_946598075.1 Artocarpus hirsutus | reverse complement strand
TAAATCGGAGTGTCCGGCTCCGTTCTAGCCATTTTTGTAAAAATGATGATTTTACCCTTGATGGGTTTTTCGTCCATTTCGTGACTTAACCATACTCATTACGTAACTTAACATACCCTTACATACATATCATGAAAAATCACCACTAAGAAACGTTTCCCAACATTGGATGTTTCGGGTCCGTTTTGATCATTTTTCATAAAATGATCATTTTGCCCTTGGTGTCATTTTCCTTCATTCTTTCCTTAACTGAGCTTAAAATCCTTAAAACTTAGCATCCATCACAATGCATGTAATATAGTACATACTGTAAGCGAGACTGTCACTTACTTGGACTCCGAGCTACGCAGGTCCGGTTGTACCTCGTTGTCTCCACAGTATATGAAACATCCTCTGCAGTGCTCCTTGAGCTACCATAAATGTCTAGAAGCGCTTCCTAGAGATCATTCATCTGTTAACATCTCATTCTGGACTCCGATACTACTGTTTGAATCACCTCGATCCGCGTGCATTCGGTACCAGACGATTTTCACCGGAGTGGAATTAGCTCGAACGAAGATCACCGTTGCGTTCAGAGCATCGAAACGAGTCGGGAGGCAGTCTCAGATCATCGATTGGAGGTCCGGATCGTAAAATCCCAATTTCACCTTGGTTGGCTGTTGACCAACGTTGACCGCCGTTGACCGACGGTTGACCGCCGTCAACTGGCCTCGTTGGTGGCTGGGCTTGAGCCTACCCCCCCTAAATCGACCCTCCTGAGTCCATTGGTGGGATCAATTTCATGAAATTCGGCCTCCATCTGCTCCAATCGAAGCTGCCGTCGACGGTGAGAAGAGGCGGATTCCGATCACGGCCTTCCGTCGATGGTGGCCCAAAATTGACTTGGGGAAAAGCTTCCCCAGGTCCCTCTGAGCAATTCCCCCAAGGTGGGGTTGCTCAACTCTGCCACGATCGGCGGCTCCACCTCCACCACGGTGGCGCGAGGTGGCGGAGATGGTTCTCCGACCATCCGTGGCTGTCTCTCAAAATTGAGGGAGGGGAAACGTCCCTCGTCCTCATCTGAACATAACCGAGTCATCAATTTGACTCAACGGCGGCGGAATGGCGGAGTTCAGACTCCTCACAGCGGCGCGACTCTGGCCCTTGTCGATCTTCGGCTGCCGGCGATTGGATCGTGAAATTAGCTTGGGGGTTTCACTTGCCGTCCTCCTCTGAAGCTTTTGGTGGGGGCGGTGCACCTCACCGGCGCCGGGAACAGCGGTTCCCGCGGTGGTGCCACGGTGGCGACGGAGCTACTCCGTCGAGGCCGTTCCAGCTAGAAGTGAGCTGGGAAAAACATACCCTCTTGCTCCTCTCATCACCCTGAGTCCATAGAGACCAAAATCACCTCGATTGGTGGTCGGACAGCGAAGATCTCAGCTCGGGAAAATTGGCTTCCACCGCCACTTTGGGCGGCGCGTGGGCCTTCCTCTGGTATCCTTTCAGGCTGCTCGGCACACCGTTGAGCTTAGCTCGTCAAGATCTTTCCAACAGTGTAGGAGGTGTTGAAAACGGAGCTCAAAATCTCAAAGTCACTTTTGTGTGAGGGGAGAGAAACTAGAGAGAGAAAGAAGAGAGAGAAAGTGTCGAGATTATCCTCGAATTTTCCCTTTTTTTTTCTTTTTTTTTTTCTCTTTTTGCTTTTATATGAAAAAGTGTGAAAAACACTTTTTACACAGTTTAATTCTGTACTGTGTGACTTTACAGCAGTCCAATTCTTACGCTGCATTACTTTTACAGTGTAATTTTCATACTGCATAATTTCATCAGTGTATTTTCCTTACACTATATTATTCCAATACCTTATAATTTTCATGTTATTATACGATATTCTTCCTTAATTTGCACTTTCATCTCAATTTAATCCTTAATTTAATGCATTTTCAGTGCATTAAAATTTCCGATCTTTGCAAAAGCTATCATTTTGATCTTCCTATCCTAAAAAATCTAGATACCTAGAGCAAAATTAGCCTCATCCAAGCCCTTCATGTTAAACTGCTTGGTCAACCATAATTTGATCGATGACAACTCCTCAACGTTATTACTAATTAGCAGAATGTCATCTACATAGAGCAGTACAAAACCAAATTTCCATCCTTAATGTGTTTGCACACACACGGTTTGTCTGCATTTTGTGAGAACCCATAAGTCTTGATCACTTGATCAAATCTTATGTTTCAAAAACGGGAAGCCTGCTTAAGTTCTTAAATTAACTTTAGAAACTTACAAACTTTATCCTCCTGACCCTTGACCTTAAACCTGTCTGATTGTTCTCTATAAATGGACTCATCAAGATAGCCATTTAGAAAGGCCATCTTGACATTTATCTGTCAAATCTCATAGTCAAAAGTGGCAGCTATAGACAAGAGAATGCGGATGGATTTAAGCATGGCTATAGGCAAAAAGGTTTCCTCATAATCGATTCATTCTTTTTGCATGTATCCCTTAGCTACTAGTCTAGCCTTAAAGGTTTCGACCTTTCCATCCAATCCTCTTTTCCTCTTGTAGCTCCACTTACACCCTATGGGCTTTATCCCTTTGAGAAGATCCACAAGCTTCTAGACCTGACTAGTCTCTATAGACTTCATCTCTGTGTTCATGGCTTATGTTTAGAGTTTCACATCAACATCCTCCCTTGCCTCTTTGTAAGTGTGAGGATCCCTATCATGTTCATTTGGTTCAGCCAAGAAGACCTCACCATTGAACATATACCTCTCAGGTTTACGCCCGATCCTCCCACTATGACGAAGCCCCTTAAGTTGTTATTCGGGTTTGTTTGGTTTTTCTACACTGATTGGAACAATTTTAGTTAGAACCCTCGGACTGATTGAATCACTCGCTAATCCTCAAGCACCACTTTACTTCGAGGTTTAAAGTCGTCCATGTAACTTTCCTTAAGAAAAGTTATATTAGTTGAAACCACAACTTTATTTTCCTTTGGGTTATAGAAATAACCTCCTTTAATCCCTTTTGGATATCCTACAAACATATAAACTTTTGAATGTGCTTTTAACTTATTCTCATTCCTAAACAGGACATGAGCCGGACATCCCCATATGCGAATATGGTTTAAGGAAGTCCTCTTTCCCGTCCACAACTCGTGAGGAGTTTTAGGAACCGATTTTAAATGTACATTGTTCAAAAGATAACATACGGTTTTAATGCATATCCCCAAAAAGACAAAGGCAATAATGAATAACTCATCATGGACTTGACAATGTCCAACAAAGTCCTATTTCTTCTCTCAGCTATGCCATTTTGCTACGGAGTGTTTGGCATAGTCAAATGGGATAAAATCTCATTCTCTAATAAGTATCCCAAGAACTCATCAAAAAGGTATTCTCCACCTCGATCGGATCGAAGTGCCTTTATGGGTCTACCCAATTGCTTTTCCACTTTAGCCCAAAACTCCCTGAACTTGTCTTAAGTTTCACTTTGTGGTGCCTTAGGTATACATACTTATACCTTGAGTAATCATCAATAAAAGTGACAAAGTACTCATACCCTCCTCGTGCCCAAATGTTCATTGGTCCGCAAACATCACTATGCACAAGTTCTAAAACCCCTTCAACCCTATTGCCCTTAGACCTAAATGGTCTTTTGGTCATTTTACCCTCTAAACAAGATTTACATTGTAGTATAGATTCTATCTTTAAGTGACTCAAATGTCCATCCCTTACCAACCTTTGAATCCTATTCAGGTTAATATAACCAAGTCGCAAATGCCAAAGATATGTCTTATTAGAGTGAGTAGTTTTAAGTCTTTTAGAGTTATTATAATTTATATCTTAGGTTTGATAAAATATAGATTATTTTGCATTCATCCAAAACAAATAAAAGATTTATTTTTACAAATCACCACTTTATTATTAAAAGAAACCAAATAGGAGTCTTTAAATATATAAGCTACAAAAATTAAATTCCTTTTAAATTTAGGACCATAAAAACAATCTTGCAAAATTAAAATCCTATAATGATCAAAATACAAATGGACGTCTCTCATTGCTTCAGCTAAGACCAAGGATCCATCGCCCATCTAAAGCGTAAAGTCTTCACGTAGTAGACTTCTTGTTTCTGTGAACCCCTATAGAGAAACACAAACATGAGTAGTTGCTCTAGAATCTATGACCTAGGTGTCATTAGATTCCTTAACCAAACAAGTTTTTAAATACAAAAGATTACACCTACCTCCTCGAGAAAGGAAGTCCTTGCAATTTTTCTTTATGTGCTTGACCTTTCTGTAGAAGAAGCACTTTATCTTCTTCGAGTTCTTCTTCTTCTTCTTCTTCTTCTTCTTCTTCTTCTTCTTCTTCTTCTTGTTGTCGTTTGCAGGAATAGAAGACTTCTCATTCTTGGCCCGTTGCTGTCATTTGCAGGAATAGAAGACTTCTCATTCTTGGCCCGTTGCTGTCGTTTGCAGGAATAGAAGACTTCTCATTCTTGGCCCGTTGCTTCTTTCCATTCCTTGGGTTGGGATTAGAACTAGAAGCAGCTGCTAAGTTGGCCTCGCCACCAACAGGGGACTCCCTGATCAACAGTTCAAACTCCTGTAACTGTTTCATCAACTCTATTAAGGTCATATCCCATCTATTGCTTAAATTGAAAGTAACTCTAAACGGGATAAATTCCTTAGACAAAGTCTCAAAGACCATAGTTATCTGAGTTTTAGTATCGATGTCAGCTCTATTGGTATGAGCCTCAACAAGGTAACCTATGACTAATATCATATGGTCCTTTACAGACATCTCCGATCTCTGCTTGCAGTTTAAGAGTTTCCGAAGCACCATTTGTTGCTTTGTTAAGGCCTGGCCTCCAAATATGTCTTCTAGATTATCCAAGATCTGCCTAGCAGTCTCATAATCCTTATGTTAAGCCTACAACATGATATTCATACTGGCCATAACATAGCAACGGGCCTAATCATTAGCATCTTACCAACGATCATACGCTTGGATTTGCTCATTAGTGGAATCTCTTGTAGGTTCGGGAGGACACGGAGTTGTCAGCACAAATTTGAGTTTCTTAAAGGAAAGGACGATGTTTTGGTTTCGTTTTCGATCATTATAATTCTCTTCGGTTAATTGGTTTTTGTCAAGTCTCGATGATAAAGTATTTTTAGACATTTTTAATCTACAATAAAGAATCATATACCAAACGTAAGCAAACATATCATAACAATTTAGTAAGATAACACAATCATGTAAAACATACAAATGTGTTTATGTGTCACAACCTTGAAAATATCACAACCTTACAATAATAATTCCTAACTCAGAATTCAACAAGCTCCTAGAGGCGGTCTTGTCAAACTCAATCAAGAACACGGATCCCCTCTTTATTAATATATGACATGCAGAACTCGTACGATCTATCATATATTAATAATCGTTTCTTTGGCCATTAATTTTATAATAGAGCTCCTAAGAGAGGCTAATAATAAAATTAACATGAATGTATAACAATCGTTTCAATATTTTATCAATGATTTATAATCACCACCTATGGGTGAGCAATTATAAATCATGCTAAAATACCTTATCCTCTCGGAAATCAACCAGGTACATGATAAAGTCCCTTCCTAGGGGTCCGAACCACTATGGACCAACGATGGAGGCCGTAGGTCCTCTCTTCGAAAGCTTTCTCTCACTCAATCTTTTGAAATCAAGGTTTTATTTTATAAATATGTATGAACAACTTTTAATGAACAGCACTCCCTATTCTATATGACGTGTTATCAATATACATGGTAAATTATATTATAATGCAGACAATCAAAGCAATCATGTAAAGACACAAGCAAAATAATAATAAATAACCATAATATTATGGTTCCACCTAGAGAAAAGAAAACAAAGATTACAAGAGAATAATTGAAACATATTATCGATTCTTCATCCTTGAATCTTTAAATTGTATCCTTCTTCATTAAATGTTCATCTTCAAGTCTTTAATCCCGCATAGATCAAAAACTCCATATTTTTGATCATATCCAAATTTAATGTTTCTCAAAATTGTCCCAAAAATAAAATCAAATTTACATTGAAAACTATACCTTTTTTGAAAAATTTACAGCTCTCTACAGACATGTTGATCTGTGTGATCGGCTGTTAGTCATGATCCATCAGCCTGCCGATCATAATAGTTTGACCTGCCGCCAAAGCCATCAGATTTCTATCCCGTTGATGGCCTGTCGAACCTAAAGTCTGGCCTATCAATCTGCGACCATCGACCTACCAAATTGGAGGGTTCGGCATACCGATCAAGCAAAAATTACTTTTTTTAAAAAATACAGTTTTACATTTTTTTTGATTTTATTTACAACAATTTAAAAACATAAAATTAAAGACTCAAAAAATACCTAGGGAACGTCATCATCCATCTTCTAGATTTTTCTTCTTTGAATGATTGTTTTAATTACAAAATTCTTACAAATTTAAAATTAAATAATAATTCCTAAACAAAGATGATAGTCCACTATCTAATTACATGAAAAACCTAGATACACATTCTAACCTCTAAGGAACCAAAATTGTCATAAATTAATTAATTAATAATTAAATAATAATTTAATCAACCATAATTAATTTATAAACATTCACCATATAACCCAAGACAACATATAAATATATAGAAACCCTTAGAATGCCAACTCTCTAAAAAATCAATATTCAAGCATAAGAGAGATCAATATCACATAATTTATATGTATAGCATGATCACAAACTTGCAAATTTATGTAAAAACCTATCTTTGATACCAATCGTTGGAAAAATAGTACGTAGTAGAATTTTAAAATTTTTATACTAAAGTATTTTCCAAAACTTAAGTTTGACATGCTATATGCATAAATTAACAAATCAGACTAACTTTGTTTGCCGAAAAGCTCTCGCAATCGATGAAGATAAAAGACGTTGTAGAAGGACCTCAACCAAATAGCCATCTTTGCTATTCTTTACCTACGATCGGTGTGTGTGTGGGCACACTCGTATATCTCTACCACCAGGCGACTCCCTTTCCAACCAATTGAGAAATACCTAAAGCTGTAGTTCGTGATTTGTGAACAACGGCTTTTCGGGGAGTTTTAGAGTCTCATTCTAGAATTCACAACTGATCTAAACAACAATAAGTACTCCCCTTTTTTATAAAGGTTGGGTCTAGGGGTCAGTCCTTATTAGATAAGGCCTCAAAACTTCGAATCAAAGTCAATATCTAATAAAATCCGTGTGAAAACCCGTGATCTATTTATAGCTCGATCGTTAAGCTGAACTAGCAGATCGGCCTATTAAACTTATTCCATCAGTAAGCCGAACTTAAAGATCGGCCTACCGAACTTATAATAAATGATCCTTACGAATCTATTATTTCCCACCCGAGATTCTTGGGATAGAGCTTCAGTTTTAATTCAAATAACGCAATAGAGAAGTTATCTAATTAAAACAGCCATATCTATATAATCTTTAAGAAAATAAATATTCCTGATAATTCAACAAGTTTATCTTGAATTAATTCAAAATTAATCTAATTGATAAACAGACATGAATTATCAGATTCAACAAGTTTATCTTGAATTAACTTTCACAAAATGAATTCAAACGATAAGCAAACATGAATTATATGATCCTATCGAATTTGCAGCCAATCTGATAATTTGAAACAAGTCACCAATTATTGGAAGCACGGTGTATCATTACAGGATTTTTTATGAGCTAACAAAGGGGACCTGATGGACCTATATAGTTCAAGCTCCCGATAATTATGAAACCCAATATCCTAGATATATAGTTCATAATTATCAACTCCAACGCTACTCTACTGGAAGCTTAGAGCTGCACTCTTGAACTATATAGAATTACAAAGCCTGTATAGCTAAGTCTCTATGACATATCATAATGTATCATATTCCTATAGAATTATCCATAATCGGCTTAAGGATAAATTCTATCTTACATTCTTGATTATTTTTGTCTTACATTCTATTATTTCACCATTGAAAAACTTACCATCCAAAAACAGTATACTATTCAGTTACACCTATGTATTCAAATGGTTAAGCACTTTAGTTTTCCAATTACAAGATAACGCATATATCAAATACTCCTGAAAAAGAGCTATGTATTCCATATCTATGAATAACAGGTCTATGCTATCAAGAGTCATGCCTCCAATGTACTAGCGTGCGAACCAACATAAAATGTAGATGTCACTCTTTGGTACATTAAAAGACATAAGTTAAGACAATGGACCCACTATTCATCTCAAGATTAAGATATAATACATATGATTGTCTAAAGTGAATCAATTTGCTAAGACAGAATTATTAATCCAAATTAATTCAATTTATATCTCGATCCAATACATCATCACCCATGACAATGCACCAATGTTTCTATTCATGGAGTTCTCCTACGATGGCTGAGACAAACCATCTCTCGTTAGGGATATAGATAACATAACAATATTTGCATGAATAAAGCGCCTAACTTTATTCTCTCGATTACGGATCTTATGATTTTGACCGTTACCTTAAGAATAGTGTCTTCCACATAATCTATCCATCATATGCCTAATGCTTAAAGGTTTAGACCGACAGTCTCAGACTTTTATTTGCTTATCATACATCCAACAATATGAAAATATGAATAATAAATAAACTCTTTATTGATAAAAATGTCTCCAAAAACATAATATATTTTTACTCCTTATGGCATACATATCTGACAGAGATGGTAAAGTTCATAAGTAAAATAATTAAGACAACTCAGAGTTGACAGAAGAGCTATGCTGATAAAAGAAAAAAATCCTTGGAATTCGCTATAGACGATTCTATGTTCCTAAAGGTTACATCGATAAAAGGAGTCAAGAGGTTTGGGAAAAAGGGCACACTAAGCCCAAGGTTTGTTGGACCATATGAAATTGTAAAGCGAATTGGCAAGGTAGCCTATTAGTCGAGTTTTCCAATAAAGATGTCATTTATCCGCGATGTGTTCCATATCTCGATGTTTAAAAAGTATGTCCTGAATCCTACGCACGTGATCAAACCATAGGTGATTGAGATACGAGAAGATCTAAGCTATGAAGAGAAGCCGGTCAAGATTTTAGATCGAAAAACTAATACCTTAAGAAATAAAAAAATTCCTTTGGTCAAAGTTTTGTGGTGAAATCACTAAGTAGAAGAAGCTACATGGGAATGATATAAGGGCCAAGTATCCACAATTATTTTAAGTTTCGAGGACAAAATTCTTATAAGGTGAGGAAAGTTGTAACGTCTGCCATTATATCTTATAGATATTTATGTTAATTAAACATTAAAACATGATATTTTACAAGTTCATTATTATTTGTATTCAGTGGATTAACTTTTTATTTAGTTATGTTGTAGGTGACGGCCACGTGAGATAGATGTACTTGAGTTGTTCATGTCAAAAATGATGATAAGCATAAAGTATTTATTATTTTTTAAGAGTTTTAACTTGCTCTAAATCTATATTTATACTGCTCTAAATTTGTACAGGGAGCGCTAATGGAGGCATACATACAACGCCTCTGGTAGTGGGTTTGCAACTTGGATAAAGGTTGTATCCATGCAAAAAAAAAAGGCTTTTTCAAAAGCATGCCCCTAGAAGCATGTACCAAGCACTCCATAGGTAGACCTGGTACTCCATGGCTAGGTTTTTTTTTTTTTTACTCCATTACAGAAAGGATTTTTAGGCCTGGATTTTGATTTCTTGAGCTACTCTACAATAAGGCAAATGCATTTTAGGCTATTTTTGAGGCAAAATGAGTTTTTTTTGGGTTATTTTTCTCCATCACCCCTTTATGCTTGCTTAATTAATTTCAAACTCCCCTCAAGCAGGATTTAAAATATAATTGAACTAGAATAAATAGGCCTGTTTGACTACTTATAGCCTACTAGACCACGACCAATATGAATTTCCTAAGTGTCCATGAAGCGAGCCCATCAACGCTACAAGACAAGAATGATGAGTTTAAGTCTTCGTAGGGGCTTTATACAAGATCGGCCATCAACATGAACTTTAAAGAAATTTCATTTTGAACTCTAACTTTTGAAATACTTTTAAATAGTCCTTCAACTACTAAATTATCCCAAATTTGATTTTATATCCATTGACTCCTAAAATATTAATTGAAATCAGTATAATTTTAATTTTAATATTTGTAAGTTATGTTAAATTACAAAAACCTTCATTAAATCGCATATGTTTCTCGCACATCTTTTCTTTGTCATGATTTTAATAATTGGATAGAAGAAGCAAGTAATTTGGGACTACTTTACAGTGTCAAAGACTCGCCTTAAGACATTTTAAGAGTAGTAATTAAAAATTTGATATTTGACCATGAATTTCAGGATTAAGAGTAAGATTAATTCCAAAAACGAGCGATTTTTTTAGTATGTTATATCCCACCATAGTGCATGTTTTTAAATTTTAAATTTGATTAAAATCAAATATAAATGAAAAGACATGCAAAATTTACAAAATCTTATACGAATTTGACTATTCAAAAAGAACAAATTCATAGGGTAACTTTTTATACCCTACCATAAAAGTATCCATAAAAACCTTCCGTCTTAGTATAATGCTCTACACTTCATATCTGCTCATCATCTTGCGCTAAAGTGAATCATGGTTAACTTTTTTTTTTTTTTTTTTTTGAGAAATCATGGTTAACATTTAATCTTAATAACTATATTGACTTTAAAGGTATAAAATATATTTGAAAATTGGTTCCAAACAAGAAATCTGGGTCTCCAAGATGTGTAATTACTTGCTAGCCGCCACAACATGTGAACAGACTGCAGATTCAACAACCCTAATTATATACTTGGGATAGTATAATAAGAAGAAATGTAATAGATACCTTTAAAGCTTTATTTGGACATGGTCTTAACCAAATTAATTGTGACGACCCGCCTTTTCGGCCATCACTAAACTTTCTTAAAACATCATAACTTTAAAACAGTAATCTTACTTACTTAGTAAAAAAATATTGAATTACAAAAAATTTTCTTAATTAAAACTGTTGCGACCTTTGTTGCCATTCCTGTTGAGACTTCGCTCAACATTTGTCTTTAATACCATTTCAAACTGTTTCTTAAAACTACTAAGAAACATTTACTAAATCATAGCTTATCACATTACTTAATAATTTTATAACACATTTAGTACAACGTATCTTAAAACCTTTGAAAACATTTCTTAAAACTCTTATTTCCTTAAAAACCTTGGAAACACTATATTAAATAGTGTTAAACCTTTTCTTTGCGTAGCGGAAGCAAACTGTATCGGTATCCATTCCCACATCTCGTATCAACCCTTCTGCAGCATCCAGCTCTTCTAACGGGTCCTACTGGTTACCCATACATTACCTACAGTATGAACAACTTCTTATGAGCTTATGCTCAGTAAGTTCAAACATAAACTCACAAAGCATTTAAACATACTTTAAAACTTTTCTCATAAAAACCTTTTTTCTTAAAACGTTCCTCATAAACGTTTTTTATAAACACTTTTCATAAAACGTTTTTAAAACGTTTCTCATACATATTTTTCATAAAACATTTATAAAACGCTTTTCATAAACGTTTCCTTATACATTTTTCATAATACGTCGTTTACAAACCTTTCATTGTAAACATGAAAATGTTTTCCATAAACATGTATCATAAAACATTCCTCAAAATATTTTTCATAACATAAATATGTTTTTCATGAACATTTAACATAAATATTCACAATATATTTTTCATAAGCATTTAACATAAAACTTTATAATGAGGAATACAAACAATTCACAATGCATGATTCCAATTATGCTCAATTATGTACCTTCAATTATGAGCATTTATGAATACTCTTTTCTTACTTTAACTTACTATTCTCATTCTTTAACTTTCTTGTCTTACTTTAGCTTTCCATCCTTGTCCTTATCTTTCATTCACTTTTCTTACCTTCCTTTAGTATTCGTACCATCTCATTAATCATGAGATCATATACATTATGCTTTCCTTGCGGAAGACTTGAGACCATCGATCACATGGTCAAGTACCTCACATCTTAGAGGTTAACTTTAACTTTACGTTCATTACCTCATAACAAGAGGCTGGTACGACACTTTCCTCTTATCCTTACTTTACCTTCTTATTATCTTTTGTGAGCATGTCAAATGCAGTCACATCATATGCAAACATACTTGCAATACATAGGTTGTATCGTGAAATTTATTGCATAACGAATGCAACGTATTACCTATCAAATGCATCATGTAATGCAATCACCTTTTGCAAATCATAACATATACTCTAACACTTATTGCATAACATATGCAACATATAATGCAATCACATTTTGCAAATCACAACTTTTATTTCGAAACTTAACTTAATGCATGACAAATGCATCATCAAGCTTATAACTTGAACTATGAAACATTATGCATTGTTAAAATGCAAAACATGCTTTAAATACTTTAAAAAGCATAACTTGGACTTTTTAAACATTGTGCATACCAATATGCAAATAGACTTGAAACATAGTACTTGCAAATTCATTGCAAATCTTATATTGAACCTTTAAAACTTTTGCATAATAAATGCAAACATACTTTAGAAACAACTTACATAATACTTGCAAGCTCATTTATAAACGTATATAAAAAAGATTTAAAAATCATT